>WJSH01004707.1:31492-46052 GCA_009757365.2 Lepidium campestre
GTAATGGTTTGACTAATATTTGACTAATGTTTGAGTATATTTCTTTGTATATTTCTTCTGTATATTTCTGTGTAGACTTTTTCTGTAGATTTCAGACCAGGCTTCTTATGTAAATTTCGTTGGTAGTTTTTCTGTGTAGACTTCTTCTATAGTTTTCTCTATAGACTTCTTATGTAGTTTTCTATGTAGACTTCTTCTGTAGATTTATGTGTAGACTTATTATGTAAATTTTGTTGGTAGATTTATGTGTAGACTTATTATATAAATTTTGTTCATATAACTTATCTCTTTGTCTATCTTCATTTTTGTTTGCAGAATTTGTTTTGCTCATATGGATATCCCAGAGTTTCCTTTACGGTTGTTTACAAAGGGGTCTGAACCTAACTCATGAATAAGCATTGTCTACTACAATGGGTGCAACAAGCTACTTAATGCATTATCTGATGCATTAGGAGATGAAGAATGGAATGAACTAGTCATTTCCAGACTTGGTTTATTCTTGAAATTCTATGAATTGAAGTTTATTTGGGCTTCAAGACTAGTTCACACACTACACACTATACAGTTGAACTGCAAGAACAGATATGAGATGTGGTGTCTCATTGGGATCAATCCTATCAGGTTCTCTTTGAACGAGTTCGAGCACCTCACTGGCCTCAATTGTGTGTACATAGAGCAGATGGATGCACAGCCAGATCCAGATATTGAAGAGACTGATGCATTGACAGAGTTTTGGGATCTACTTGGAGTTCTTCCACGGATTGGACCGAGCTGTGATGATTTGCTAGCTGAATGTTTGTTGTGTGGAGGGTGGTCTCGAGAAAATCGACTAAGGTTAGGCTACCTTTCTATCTATGCAACCTTTATTGAAGGATTGAGGCAGTCGTCGAACATAGAATTTCGCTATGCTAGTATGGTGATAGATTTGGAAGCGTTTGAGAACTACCCATGGGGAAGGGTATGTTTCAAGAATATGATAGAAAATATTAAGTCTGATAGCTTGTGGACCTCAAATACCATAGAAGGGTTTGCTCAAATCCTTCAAATCTGGATTTACTTTGCATTTCTAGAATTTACAGCTAGGTATGGTGCTCCTTTTCCAGGCGACATAAGTCCACTAATGTTATCTTTTAAAAGAGGAAAGGGACGCAAGAATGCAAAGCAAACATGTTAAAACATGTATTTTTATTGTTAAGGTATATAATCAGGTTTAAACTTAGTGTATAGTATGTTTATATTTTTTGTTATTTTTCTGTAGGTACAAGTGAACAACTTTTATGTCAAGGACTTTGAAGACATGTGGCCAATATGGGATGATGAGATAGAAGAAGTCAAGATTGACAATATAGTAAAGGCTATGTATTGGAAGCTCAACATATCTCCTTGGAGAAGGGGCAGATCACACTGGAAGGATGAAGGTGTATTGATCTTGCTTGAGGTGGTATCTGAACAAGTAGAGGACAAAAAGAAAAGCAATGGAGAGCCGAAGGTGGTTGGGAGAAAAAAGATGAGGCATATGTCTTCTTCAACATCAGTATCAGCTGCAGCTATGGATGTTAATTTGGGCTTAAAGCCCAACGGGTACCCAGAACCAGCAAAATATTACGGGCTTACAAACTCGTTCTTAGTATTAAAAAATAACTGGGTTTAAAACGGGTGGTACCTATAACTAATGGGTATTTTTTAGGTTTACCCATTGGGTAATGGGTACCCAATGAGTTTTTTGTGTGCTAAGCTACAAAAACTTGTGATTGAGAGATTATGTTATTTCTATTCTATGTTTGTGTTTTTGATGAAACTACTTTGTTTGAGAGATTGGATTTAGTAAATGATATTTAGAATTTTTTAAAAAATTATGTTTGGTTTAGGGATAAATGCAAAAATACCCCTCTAAACTTAGTATTTTTAAAACTACCCTTGCTCTTTTAGACATTTTTAAAAAATGTCTCTCAATAATGAGAAACTGACAAAATAAATTGGCGGAAAAATTATGAGATGGAATAAAATATTTGCCGGGAAAAATAAATTTTTGCGGGAAAAAGTTTTTTGGCGGAAAAATTATGAGATGGAGTAAAATATTTGCCGAGAAAAATAAATTTTGGCGGAAAAAAGTTTTTTGGCGGGAAAAAAAAGTTCGTAAAATGTATACTCCATATAAAAAAATTTCATAAAAATAACTTTGTGGATAAAATCAGAAGTTTAAAAAGTTGAGGGGTATTTTTGCAAGAGTTAAAGATGAAAGGGCATTTATATCAGTTTTTATCAAACAAAATTAATTTTATTACCTTAAAAATTAATATAAAAATTTTAAAATAAATATAAGTTTTGTTTTTTATTTCTAGTAACAAAATTTAGATATTAAATATACAAATTTTAAAAATTTATTGAAAGCTACAAACAAAATTAAATATTAAACAAAAATAACTTTGGGTACTCATATAAAACTCATAATCTTGCTGGGTTTTATTTGGATAGTCTTAATAAGACTTAGAGTTTTATTGGGTTTTTTGGTTTTTGGTTTTTTTTGGGCAGGCTTAATTCGGGTTTGGGTCGGGCCGGGTTTTTTTTACCCAAGACAACATCCCTGCCTACAACATCAACTTCTAAGGTTAGTGTGAATGAAGACATTGTTTTGGAGGCTATGAAGGCACATTTGGAGCAATGTTGCCAGAACATGACGTCTCAGTTGACAACAAGTATTCACGCAAGAGAAGCCAAAATAATAAAGGGATTAAATCAACTTGCTGGTCGGATTTCTGCTATTGAATATGCATTAGAGGGACTTAAAAATCCTTCTATGGAGCAGGTGAAGTCCAATGAAGATCCTTCATCACTTGACCAGACAACACAAGACAAGAGCAACTCTAAGCCATAAAATGTAGGAGTTAGTTCTGATTCCTGTACCAAAATAAAACCAAGAAAAGGAAGGGGAAAAAAATAGATAACTTTGCTTGTTTAACACTTTATTTTTTTCTATTGAATTTGATTCAGACTTTGTTGGTTTATGCTTTGGTTTCATAAAGCTATGATTGTTTAAAACTTTGTTTGCTTCAGATTATTGATTATGTGTTGGTTTGTTTCATATTATTTTTGAGTTGTGACTTTGTTATTATTGTGTGCAGAATGGTGTTACTAGTGAGAGTGTGACTCCAAATGAGATTGTGACTCTAAGTAAGGGTGTGACTCCAAGTGAGAGTGTGACTGGTGGATTAGCACTAAGTGTGGTTATTATGGATAGTAAATCACTTGATATTGACTTTGATCAAGTTCATAAGGAAAAATAAGAAAAGAAAAAACTAATTGCACAAGAATTGGCAAGAGAGAAGACTATTAGAATTAGGAGGCTTGCTCCTACACAAGTCAGCCCTTTCCATGGAAATAATATTGTCAAAGAGATCATTCCAAACAAAAGAGGGCAGGGATATGATCTTTTTCAGGTGGTAGATAAACAAAAGTTGCAGGCTTTAGTTCAATGGCTAAAACTTGATCCGTAAGTCCTTTTGTTTTAATGATGTGTTAGTGTTTGATATTGTGTAGATGGTTGGGTTATAATCATGTTTTATTTTGTGAAGATCTTTTAGCTGCAAGAAAAGAAAGCCGGATTCAACTCTTAATTGGTTTTACATTTGGCGGTAAGCCGCCAATGGCTTCATGGCACGATATGTTTACATTTGGCATCTCTTAATTAATAGCTTCACAGATTTCGTCTGTAGACTTAGTATGCAGATTTTGTACGTAGACTTAGTACGCAGATTTCATATCTGATCTTATCTTTAATTGTTTACTGCAGCACCTAGATGTTGGGATTAATCTTCTGAAAGGTCGATATGCGAAGCATCCATAATGGTTTAGGTCGAAACGCCTTTGTTTCATTGGCAATACTCTTGGCATGATGTGGACAGCAAAATTCCTAGAATTTCTCAAGGCACCTACCAATGCTGATGGGACTGGTAAATAGTTGCATGCTGGGGTATATGATTACTACTTAGGTGAAGAGCCATCTTACTGCAAATCTAATAAGCAATGGGGGGTTGGAAGTAGATGATATCTATGCACCCTTGCATGTCACAAAATGTGCAATTTCTTTTCGTATTTGCGTAGTTAATTAACTTAACTTACTATGTAATTGGTTATGATGTATTTGTTATGTTTCTGTAGATCATTGGGTAGCTATGTGCATATACATTCCGCATAAGCATATACTTATTTGGGATTGTGCAATCAACCACACTTGTGATCCAACAATGGCTGAGACAGTCAAGCATATTGTTGTTCTCATGGCTTATATACTTCATGAATTAGCGCCTCATGGTGAGAGATACAAGTACCCACTTGATGCGTTCAACCATGAACATGTGCATCCATCTAAAGTGCAACAAAACGGGATGAGTGGAGATTGTGGTGTGTATTGCCTGAAGTATATAGAGTGTCATGCTCTTGATGTGCCATTCAGCCTGAGGATTTGTGATGCAAACGTTAAGATGATGAGGGAAAAGTACGCAGGAGAAATATATGATGAAACTAACATTACGGGAACTGAAAAGCAGGGGTATAAGGGTTTGGACATATATGATCAATAATATTTAGGTCCAAAAACTTATATGATTATCTGCTTTAATTCTTGCATGTTTGTGTTTTTGATAGATGCAAGAGGACTGATATTTTTTGGTATGTAATTCGGGTATTGGTTAATTCGGCTATTGGTTATGTATTTTTCGGAACCTATCAAAAACAATTATAGCATGTGATAGGATATGTATGTAATTCAAGTATTGGTGTTGTATTTTTTGGAACCTACATAACCAATACAATTCGGTTAAGTTATGTTTGTCACTCTATTGACTACTTATATATAATTTTGTTATATACAATCAACATGCTGAAACTTAAGATATATCAGAACTAGAACCTCAAGTAGATGCAATTCACATCTCATAATAAAATAAGTATTCATAACAAGATAGATCAGAAATAAAACCTCAAGTAGATGCAATTAACATGTCTGATAATAAAATAAGTATTCATAACAAGATATATCAGAATAAAACCTCAAGTAGATGCAATTAACATGTATGATAATCAAATAAGTATTCATAAAAAACATAAATAAAACAACAGATGCGTCGTGTTAACTTCATCAGCATACTTCACAGATACACTTCATAAGTAGACTTTATATGTAGACTTCATCAGCAGACTTCGTATTCCGCCCAGTTTTCATTTAAACCTGAGAAAATAAAACACATAATTGATAAACACATTAATGGTGTAAATTATTTAACAAATGAATTAGAAACTTACACAATATGCTCGAGTGTGGTCCGGTTTTCTGCATTATGAATAACTATATTGCTTGTTAATCTTCCTCACTTTGTTTTTCGCCTTTGCAATTTCTAGCCAACTCTGCCACCTAGATTTCTTCTTTCTCCCAGGAAGAATTTTTACTAATGGAGGCTGGCATGTTTCCATATCTAGAGCTTTATCGAAGTCACTTTTGGGCAAGATGTTGTGTGAGTATGTTGAATACAAATAGTCCTTTGCATAATATAGGGATACGAGTGTAGCCAAATTCAAACCAGCCTCTCTTGCAGCTGCAATAACATGTGAACAAGTTTGTTCAAACCTAACACACCACACTCGCACTTAAGTTGTTCCAAATCAACTAAACAATTTTGGGGTCCTCCCTTCACATGGAATTGCCAAGTATCTAGGCGTTTGACTACCATTCTTTCTGCATAATGCCCATGTATTGCTAATAGATATTCAACTCCCTGACTAAAGTGTGTTGTGAGACTCATAGCATCTTCACGCCTTTGACAAAACCAAACTACAAGCTTCCCGCATATGATTCTGGCTAGCTTAAATGCAGAATTTATTGATTATGCGATGTTGCTAGTTTGTATGTTGTACATGTTGCCTAGGAAATGAATGCGAGACCACAACGTCGGGTCTGCGTCTTCTAAGTATGATGCAAGGGCGGGATTGATAAGACACAACTCATCCATATATCGAGTATAATCCATAAGTGTATAAGCGTATGTTGCACCTTTAACCAAGTACAAGAGGTGTTTTCCTTTAAATTTAGTCAATATGTTGTTTTGAAGGTGATAATAACGTATTCCCCGAGTTGCCCAAGGAAGAACCTTGTTGCGCGTATTCTTAATGGATGTGTGTCTGTCAGAAACTATCACCAACATATATTGATTAGAGACACAACTGCCTAATTTGGTAAAAAACTATTCTCATGAAGCATCATTTTCAGTGTCCACAATACCAAATGCCAAACGAAATATTTAAAAATTACCGTCTTGTGCACACGCCACTAGCAAAACACCTCCATACTTCCCACTAAGATGACACCCATCAACTACAATAACTCGTCTAAGATACTGGAATCCAGCTATAGAGGCTCCAAATGATATAAATAGATATTTAAATTTATTGTGGTCATTAAGTTCAAGGCTAGTGATTGTACCCCGGATTTGATTTTTGCAGAAGATGCAAATAAGATGGCAACATATCATACCCATCTTCTGTTGAACCTCACACCAATTCCTGAGCACATATCAATGTTCTATAAGAAGAAGTATAATCCAACTTCAAACCAAACATCGTTTTCATTGATTCTTTGATATGCTTTGGCGTAATCCCATCAATTATTCCAAACTGATCTATAAACAATCTTGCAATATATCTCAGAGAAGAGAATCTAAAGTGAGTCAATCGCTCCACCAACCAAGCATATATGAACATCTACATATTTTGTGGCGCAGCGTACCGATGTGAAACCTAGCTCAACTAGATATTCAAGTATTGAATCTCACAGAACCGCTTCTTGTTTCTTAAACTCAGAGAACTTTAAGAACAAGGCAAAAAACAATAGCTCTTTATTATAACTGAATCAAATATGTCCTTCAAAGAGAGAATACAATGTCTTTATATAGGCATTCTTCTTAGAATGAATCAAAACTAAAAAGGAATATATCTAAAACAGAGTTCAATTGAAAACAAGAAATAACTAAAATGGAAAAGATAGTAATAAGGCTTGCATGTTGGAAAAGCTACGATGCTGCTGCATCAGGTCCCACCGTGTTAGAAGGATTCGACCAGGAATCAGGCAAGGTGTCTGCAAGAACGAAACGTGAAAAATACTTCACATTAAAGACATCAGAGGTGTTGATATTGGCAGGAAGTCGAAGTCGATAGGCATTATCATTTATGCGTTCAAGAACTTCCAAAGGACCAATTTTTTTGGCTTTAAGTTTGTTATAAGCACCAGCATGCATACGATCCTTTGTAAGTACAGCCCAAACTTTATCACCAACTTCAAAAACAAGACGTCGACGATGTGAGTATGTAGATTTTTTATATTTCAGAATTGAAGCTTCCAAGTGAGCTTTGGTGTCGTTGTGAACTTAGTAATGGTGTCAATAAATGTCGTAGCATCACCATGGAGACGAGTACGATCAGGGAGAGTGGACAAGTCACAAGGGCCACGGGAAGTAGGCCATAAATAACTTGAAAAGGACTAAATCCAGAACTGCGATTTAGAGCATGATTGTGAGCAAACTCAGCTTGGGAAAACTTAGAATCCCATGACCGAATTGAATCACCAACCAAACAACGGAGGAGATTTCCTAAGGAGCGATTAGTGACTTATGTCTGACCATCTGTTTGAGGGTGATAAGCGGAGCTCATATCAAGACTAGTATCTAATAATTTCCATAAAGATCGCCAAAAATGTCCAAGGAAACGAGAATCACGATCAGATACGATGGAAGATGGGAGGCCATGAAGGCGATAAACCTCGCGAAAGAAAAGAGTGGCCACTTGTACCGCATCCATAGTACGTTTGCAAGGGATAAAATGTACCATTTTGGAGAAGCAATCGACTACTACGAAGATAGAATCAAAGCCTCGTTGTGTACGTGGCAATCCCAAAACGAAATTCATACTAATATCAGTCCATGGTTGAGTAGGAATAGGCAAAGGAAGATAAAGTCCTGCATTAGATGCTTGGCCTTTAGATTTTTGACATATAACGCACCGTTCCACGAAACGTTCGACATCACGACGGATGGAGGGCCAGAAATATGCGTTGGAGACGAGGTGCATAGTACGATCACGGCCGATGTGACCTTCGTTGTGTAATTCTGAAATCAACTTTAGACGAAGGCTGCAGTTGGGAATGCAAAGTCGTGTTCCCCGAAAAAGGAAGGTGTCATGAAGTGCATAATCAGTAGAACGACAAGCTGTAACGTCTTGCAAAATAGGACCAAAAAAGGCATCGGTTTTGTATAAATCAGCAAATGAACTAAAGCCAGGAATAGAGACGTGTAATACCGCAAGCACTGAATGACGTCGACTTAATGCATCAGCCACACGATTAGAGGAACCCAAAGTGTGCTTAATGACAAAAGTGAATTGTTGTAAATAAGCGATCCAAGAAGCATGACGAGAAGATACCTTATCTTGACTGTGAAGATGTTTTAAAGCATCATGATCAGTGTAGAGAACAAATTCCTTGTGAAACAAGTAGTGCTGCCAATGTTTAATGGCCTGAACGATGGCATAAAATTCAACGTCGTAAGTGTTGTATCGTGATCGTGCACCTGCTAATTTTTCACTAAAGAAAGCAATGGGTCGATTCCCCTGACTTAAAACAGCACCAATGCCAGACTTTAAGGCATCACAATGTAGCTCAAAGACCAAATTGAAGTCCGGCATAGCTAAAATGGAGGTAGAGCTAAGTTTGTTTTTGATCACATGAAACGCTAATGAAGCTTCATAAGTCCAAACAAAAGTTCCATCACAAATACAACTGGTAATGGGTGCCATCACGCTACTAAATTGTGGAACAAAACGACGGTAAAAGGAAGCCAAACCATGAAAACTCTGAGTTTCAGACATCGTTGTTGGTTCTGGCCAAGATTGAATTGCATACACTTTACTAGGATCAACAACTAAACCTTCAGCAGAGACAATGTAACCAAGAAAATGTACTTTTGGAGAACCAAATTCACACTTCTTGAGTGTCGCAAACAATTTTTCTCGTCGCAATACTAAGAGAACTTCACGTAAATGTTGAAGATGATCCTCAAGTGTCAAACTGAAAATCAATATATCGTCAAAGTACACCACAATAAACTTACCGATGAATGGATGTAAAGCTTGATTCATTACACGCATAAACGTACTAGGTGCATTCGACAACCCAAAAGGCATAACAAACCACTTGAAAAGGCCTTCATGGGTTTTAAAAGCCGTTTTCCACTCATCGCCCGAGCGTATACGAATTTGGTGGCATCCGCTCTTCAAATCCAACTTAGAGAACACAGACGCAGTACCAATTTGATCAAGTAAATCATGTAACCGAGGTATAGGGAAGCGATAATGTACCGTGATTTTGTTGATAGCACGACTATCGACACACATGCGCCATGAGCCATCTTTTTTTGGAATTAACAGAGCCGGAACTGCACACAGACTCAAACTTTCACGGAGAAAACCTTTAGTAACCAACTCTTCGACTTGTCGACGAAGTTCCTCATGCTCACTAGGACTCATTCGGTAATGGGTTTTGTTGGGAAGCGCCGCATCTGAAACTAAACCAATTCGATGTTGAATATCACGTAAAGGAGGTAAACCCGTTGGAAGGTCACCAGGAAAAACATCTACAAAGTCTTGAAGAAGATATTGGAATACAAAAGGTACACTTGTCGGTGTAGACTGTGGAGTTGGAGACATGATGAGTATAAACACTCTGCCTTCTTCACGCATGACAACTTCAAAGGGTGCACGGTGAAGTAACAAAGTAGGAGATGGTGAAATGTTCGAATCAGGTGGCAAAGAAGATTGTAACGTGAAACTGCGATTTTGATGCTTAAAATTATATGTGTTGAGAAAGCCGTCACGAAGAACCTTGCGATCAAATTCCCAAGGATGTCCAAGAAGTAAGTGAAAAACATCCATTGGAGCAATATCACAAATAATCTCATCGCTATAAGCATTCCCAATTGAAAAAGACACCAATGCACGTCGTGAGATTAAAACATCTTTATCTTGTTGTAACCAAGACAATTTGTAAGGTGCTGGATGTGGTTCTGCTTTGAGACCCAGCTTATGGACAGCATGTTCAACAATGACATTTTCGGAACTACCAGAATCGATAATCAGTGAGCAGACTTTACCTTGAATTGTGCAGCACGAGTGAAACAGATTGTGCCAATGAGGAAACTCAACGGGGTGTCGCGGTGCTAGACATGAATGTCACAACATAAGAAGTGGACCTGAATCTGCCACAAGACACTCTGGATCTTCTGTGTCAGCATCATCAGAAATAACCTCCATCACAACCAGCTGTATCGAGTAACAAACCACGACGATTTTGAGTCAGACATGCTGATTGACAATGACCCAATTCCCCACAAGAGAAACAACGAAGATTGCTTGGTCTTGGTGGGCGAGTTATATCAATAGGGATAATAGCAGTTGTAGTGGCTGGTGTTGGTGCCTCTACCGCAGCTGGTGAAGAGAGATTTAACGAGACGGTCGAGAGGAGCTCCAGCCAGAAAAATTACCTTTAGTTTGAGTTTCAAGAGTGAGAGCTTGTTGATGCGCTTCACCTAACGAAAGAGGATTAAATAAAGTGAGAGTATGAAAAATGTTCTGCCATAAACCACCGACAAAACGTGCGATCAACTGTTTCTCTGATCGTGCAAATCGATTCGGTTAATCATCAAGAAACATTCTGTGGCATATTCTTCGACATAACGATTTCCTTGTCGCAACGTCTGAAGTTTTTGAAACAGAGTTTGTTCATAATTGAATGGCAAGAAATTCTTTTTTAATTGTTTATGCAATTTTTCCCATGTGGTGATTGGTTGTTTCCCAGCACGGACACGAGATTTTTTTAAGTTGTGACCACCAAGCAGCAGCTCTTCCTCGGAAGCGTGTGGCAATTAACGGAACACAACGATTAAGTGGAACACGTTTAAATTCCAAAGTCTCTTCCACTGTAACAATCCAGTCAAGCAAATCTTCTGCTACTGTAGAACCAAAAAATTCTGGGATTTCAAGCTTAAAATTGGACTCCCAGCGTTGAACATCATTATCATGGCCCAACTGAATATTAGCATTAGCAGCCAAGGGGTCGTCTTCATCAGAATCATTAGGGACGACTTGACGATTTTGGGGCGTAATAGGTTGCACATTTAACGCTTGAAGTGTCGTCGTTAACGCAACCACTTGTTGTTGCAGGTCTTGGATAGATTGTCTCATGTCATTGCCGTCGGAAACAGGTTGATTACGTCGAGGACGAAGTGCACGAACCATCGCGAGGAGCATAACAAAGTTCTGATATCAACCTAGCACAGCGTACCGATGTGAAACCTAGCTCAACTAGAGATTCAAGTATTGAATCTCACAGGAACCGCTTCTTGTTTCTTAAACTCAGAGAACTTTAAGAACAAGGCAAAGAACAATAGCTCTTTATTATAACTGAATCAAATCTATCATTCAAAGAGAGAATACAATGTCTTTATATAGGCATTCTTCTTAGAATGAATCAAAACTAAAAAGGAATATATCTAAAACATAGTTCAATTGAAAACAAGAAATAACTAAAATGGAAAAGATAGTAATAAGGCTTGCGTGTTGGAAACGCTACGATGCTGCTGCATCATTTTGTCACCCAAAATGTGTTTGCTTCGTTCTTCACGCTTGCTCTAATCTTCCATCCACATCCACTAACACCACATTTAGCCACAAACAAAGTTTTCGTTAACTTGTATACTTTCAAAGAGAATCTTAAAAATATACTCATTATTTGCAGTTCTAATACAAGCTCATCCTTGCTTGCAAAACCCTTATTGACATATATGTTGTGAGAGCTTATTCCTCGACCAAAGCATTCCTCATTGACACCATCAGCACTACAAATAGTATCATCTTCATCTTCATGTTTCAATTTCCCATATTTACTATAATCTCCACTGTCAACGTAAACTTCATCTTCTCATTCCACCTCATCAAAATGATCCGCTATCTCTTCTTTTACACCATCGTCAATACCATATTCTATATCATCTTCTGAAGAATTCTCATATGTATCCACAACTTCTTTATTCTAAACATTATCCTCAAATCGACATGAAACGCATAGACGTACAACATACTATTTACTTAACTCAACCAAGCCTCGTACTTGTCTATCATTTGTGATATGAATAGGAGGAGTATTTGAAGGACTATTTGAAGACATTTGTTGTAACATTGAGTCTGGTAGTGAGTAACTCAACCCCACAAACTCGGTTGTCTCTAAATTATAATCCTCTTGTGCCATTTTAACAAGTTCGCCGTGAGTACAACTATCACGTAAGAAGAGCATCCTCCCACCTTTGCTATTATCCACTACAAAATGCCAACAATCCTCTCTCATCAACCATTCCCCATAAACAACAGATACCTGAATCATTTCCTGCATTAAAAACACAAATATAAACAATAAGACTTCATTATGCATTTTTTAATTCATTTGAAGTTTACGTCTGTGTAGACTTCATATGAAGTCTACACTGAATAAGCTAACTACCTAAATTATTTTTAAGATTTATTCAATCATAAATATAACACATAAACATGTAAAATTTATACATAAACAAGAAATTAAAGAAACCCACATGAGAAAAATATAAAATATATATATAGATGCTATAAATACATTTTTTAAGAAAAATGGTATAGTAGACTTCATATGAAGTCTACACTAAATAAGTTAACTACCTAAACTATTTCTAAAATTTATTCAACCATAAATATAACACATAAACATGTAAAATTTATACAGAAGCAAGAAACTAAAGAAACCTACATGAGAAAAATACAATATCTATATATATATATATATATATATATAAATGTTATAAATTTATTTTTAAAGAAAAATGGTATGGTAGACTTCATATGAAGTCTACGACAATGTAGATTTTATATGAAGTCTACAGCATTGTAGATTTCATATGAAGTTTACGTTTAAGTTAGTTTTGCATTTGACCAAAATTTGACTTTTCAGACGTAGACTTCATATGAAGTCTACTTTTAATTTAGGTTAGTTTTGCAATTGACCAATTTGTTGACTTTCGAAGTAGACTTCAAATGAAGTATGCACCAAAAGTCTACGAAGTAAATTCAAATAGTAGACTTCATATAAAGTCTACTGAGGTTAGTTTTGCAATTGACTAATTCTAAATTTTTTTACTGAAGTCTACCCGTGAAGTCTACACTGTGTAGACTTTATATGAAATCTACGCCGATAAAAAGTAGGCTTCATATGAAGTCTACATTCTTTATATGATTACGTCATATATCAAATGACGGCTGCTATTTACTAGTAGACTTTATATGAAGTCTACGTATTCTGGTGTAGACTTTATATGAAGTCTACACGGTGCTGACTTCACGGGTAGACTTCAGTCAAAAAGTCAAAATTAGTCAATTGCAAAACTAACCTAAGTAGACTTCATATGAAGTCTACTTCGAAAGTCAACAAATTAGTCAATTATAAAACTAACCCTTTTTAACGTAGACTTCACATGAAATACTCATATTCACCATAGGAAGCTCCGCCTTCAGTTTCAGCCTCATGCAAGTTCTGGTGGTTTCGATCTTCGTTCGAGGTAGCAAATTATTAGAGTCTATTTCCATATGTTTCTTAGTCTTGTCCTCTTCTGATTTTTATTTTATCTTCTTTTGTTTGGGCGTCGTCTTCGAAGAAATTTCTTATTCCGTTGGCTTTTATTTTTGAATTATGTATTTTACTTTTGGTTTTAATATAATTTAGACGGAAAAAAAAAAAGAATGTGAGTGGCCCACATTGAAAGTTAAGACCATTCTAATCTACTATATATAAATAAAGGTTTCTCTACTCATTGCCAATTGATTTTGAGTTAGAATCCCATAATTTAACATAGTATCAGAGGCTCATGAATGATTATTTTTTGTTATCAGCCAAGGCCACAATTCTTTGGGAGCTAACTCTTAAGGTCGAACAGAATGCCCAAAAGCTTTCCTCGAATAACTTATTTCTCATTCGTTGCCTTTCATTTTCATTGCATAAACTCTTTTAGTTGAAAATTTTATTGGCATTGTTCATGTGTTTTATTTCTTTGGTTGTTGAATTCTATTTCTTTAAATGATATTGAGTGCGACAGAAGAATGATAGATAATATAATGATAATACGTTTTGAGAGAAACGTAAGACTCTCATAACACCAAAGCCTATAAAACATTCGGCGTAGTGAGCTGTGATTTATACGTTTGCATACAATTTTATTTTAGCTTCATTTAAGTAAACACTTGGCATTAAAAAAAAAGAACTTGCTAGTTATAGGCAGAGATATCTTACATCCCGCCGCCTCCACCTCCTCCACGGCCGCTACCGCCTCCCCGGCCTCCGCTTCCACCTCCTTTGTGTCCTCCTTGTCCACCACCGCCACCTTTGTGTCCTCCTTGACCACCGCCACCTTTGTGTCCTCCTTGACCACCGCCACCTTTGTGTCCT
>WJSH01004707.1:56563-77413 GCA_009757365.2 Lepidium campestre
CTCGCTAGAAATTTTCATAATCGAATCTGATACTTGACTCTAGACGACGATATTAGGCTCACTTCTCTTCCAGACATTTACGCAGCTGCAAATTCCTATTTTTCAACATCCTAGGCGTGTTTCCCCAGCTCCACCAACAAATCATATCGAGATAATTTCTGCACACACTAGCTTCTCTTCCTTCGATGCACGACAAGCTGCCTTAGCTGGACCAGTTGTGAGTGAGACTATCATATCCTCCCTGTTCTCTATCCCAAGCAACAAGACTCCAGGGCCAGACGGATTTACAAAAGATTTCTTCCAGTCAGCTTGAGGTACAAGTGGTAGTGAGTTTCTAGCAACTATTGGTCAGTTCTTCTCCTCTTTATTATTTCCATCGGCTGTCAATTTCACTATGCTTGTCTTGATTCCAAAGAAGTCGGGAGCTGACTCTTTACATGATTTTTGACCAATATCTTGTTGCACAACGATGTACAAAGTCATCTCTTGCATCCTAGTTGACAAGTTAAAACACCTTTAATATGATATCATCAAGTCAAATCACACTGCTTTTGTCAAAGATCGCCTCATCACCGAGAATGTTCTATTGGCATATCATTTGTTGCATGGTTATCATAGAGCCTCCAGGAAATAGAATATAACTCGCCTCAAGAGAACAAAATATAACTCTCAAGGTAGATTGCAAGCTTTTGATTTCATTTGATGGGACTTTATCCTCTCTGTCGTGGAAGCGTTAAATCTCCCTTAGTGTTACATCGGATGGTGCAAAACATGCATTTGTTCTCCTCAGTTTTCTAGTCATCATTAATGGTTCAATCTCCGGTTGCTTCAAAGAAAAATTGGGTATTCGTCAAGGTGACCCTATCCCCTTTGTTATTGCAATGAATATTCTCTCTTCTATGCTTGATAAGGCGGCACAACAAGGTTCTTTCTCATACCACGAGGGTTGTGCGAATATTGGACTCACTCATTTGCTTTGCTGATGATTTACTGATTTTTTTTTGGATGGGACTGAGCAGTCTCTCCAAGGAGTTCTTAATGTTTTCCAAGAATTTGAGTCTCTATCTGGTTTAATTGTGTATCGGTCCAAGACATCTCTATTCACATTGGGTATGACCGAGGGATATACATCTAACCTCAACTTTCATTTCGATTTATCTTGTGCTACACTCACAGTATGTTATCTGGGTTTACCGCTATCATCTAGGAAGATTTTAGTTTCAGCTTGTGAGCCTCTCATTTCTTGCATTCGCGATAAGCTTAATTCTTGGACGGTAAAATAATGTAGCGTTGCTGGTCATGCTCAGTAATTGAAGACGGTTATCGCGGGTATTGTTGGCTATTGGAGCTATGCGTTCTTTCTATCCAAATGCATCATTATGACCATTGAAGCCCTCACATCAACTTTCTTATGGAAGGGAGATACCACCTCAAAACAAAGCGCTAAAATTGCAACGTCTACTATCACAAAGCCTCTAGATGAAGGAGGTTTGGGTCTCTGAGAATAGTCAGTTTGGAACATTATATGCGGGCTCAAGCTTATATGGATAGTGTT
The DNA here is from genome assembly GCA_009757365.2 of Lepidium campestre. Classification (NCBI taxonomy): domain Eukaryota; kingdom Viridiplantae; phylum Streptophyta; class Magnoliopsida; order Brassicales; family Brassicaceae; genus Lepidium; species Lepidium campestre. The sequence continues at coordinate 58,119 of WJSH01004707.1, forward strand.
TTGTTGGTCTCGCTCCATATAGGTGGCGTGGCTTCAATCCTGATATCTACTACAAAAAAGTTTTTGGGAGCAAGCTTCCTCTCCTCGGTTTCCTAGGGCGCTTAATAGGCTCTTTAAATTAAAGTCTTTGGCTTCAGATTTTATGAAAATAGAACTTTGAGATGGCATAACAACCTCTTTTTTGCATGCTTCTTGGTGTCATATTGGACCATTGATCTTGTTGTTTGGTCGTTTGCATGAACCAGATGTACCTCTTTGCTCTTTTGTGGCTGATGTCCAAACGAATGGCTCTTGGTCCATCCATCACCCTCGTTCTGATCACCATCTTCAACTCGCCTATACTCTCACGCAAATCACCCTCCAGCAAGGACTTGATCGAACTTTCTGGATCAACCCAAGTACGGGACTAGAATCTCCCTTCTTAACACGGTAGTGATGGCTCATATCTACTTTCCCTCTCCACGAGTTCCTTGATATCAAATTGTTTGGCCTAAGCAGAGAATCCCAAAACATGCATATTGTACTTGGATGTTCACCCTTAACAAGAATCCCACCAAGGAGTTTATGGCTTCATGGGGACTGTAAATTGACTCTACATGTGTTCTTTGCTCTTCAACACAAGAATCTCGCAATCATCTATTCTTTGAATGCCACTTCTTTCGACTTGTTTGGACAACGATCATGCATAAACTGGATCTTCACTTTCATGATTTCTCTTGGGATAACATCTTGCATTGGCTAAGCACAAACACCATTGCTTGTCTGCTATATCGTACTCTCCTTTTGGCTTGGCATGCTGCAATCTATGAGCTGTGGCGAGAACGTAACCGTCATATCCATGAGGCGAAATCTATATCCCACTCAGGTATCTTCCGGTTGATTGATCTTTGCATTAGGAACAAAACAACAACTCTCTGTTGGTAAAATTTGAAATGGGGCATGTTAGTCCTTCACACTTGGTTTCGGCATTAATGTCAACCTCTCTATCATCATTGTTCTAGTGTGGATAATATTTTACGATTCTTTTTTCATTTCCCTCTTAAGGATTTGTAATTAAACAACCAATTTTGATCTAATAGAAAACTTTTTATCAAAAAAAAGACTTAATATATTATTTGTTTAACAAAAAAATAAATTATTATATTTTATATTTAGATGATCAATCATTACGATTTGGATGTTACACATGGGTTACTTTGAATGCATTTATAAGTTTACTTTTAACCAAGCTTTTATTTTGTTAAAATGAAATGATTGTATTTTTGTACATTTTTAAATGTTTTCAACTAGTGTTTAAACTTTCTGAAAATAATTATTTTACTAAAATAAAATTTAATAATTCTTAAAAAAAATTTGATATTTATGAAATTAGAAATAATTTAATTAATAAAAATTTTGTTAACTTAAAATATGTATTTTTAGTTATTAAATGCATCTAAATGAAGATATAAATTCAAAAATAAACAAACTTACATTGGATGTTATATCTAGACGTACAACTGATAATAGAAACAAACAATATCTACATGTTTTATCTAAATATTGCATTTGAATGGACCATCTAGATAAAGAAGACAATTGAAGAAACGATCAACATGGGTAAAATTGATGGTTTATTGTGTAGGGTTTAAGGGATAAATTATTTGTTTGAATGAATTGTTAAATTGATGGTTTAGGGTTTATGTTAAGTTAATAAGTTTAGATTTTATTAAATTTAGGTTTAGAAATTTCTAATATTACAAATATAAAATTTTTATATTTATAAAATTTATATACTTGTAACATATTAATTGGTGTAATGATTTGAATATGTTTATTAAAATATGTAGATATATATATACTTGGGTGGATGGGTTATAACCCCACAAAAACTATCAATTAATTCTGAAACCACATAAAATTTGAATGAAAATTCTCAAATGTGTTATAACCACGCATAAAACTTTAATTTGGGGTGTATCCACATAGCTGTTAAATACTTAACAGTTTTTATTCATTTCGTAGATTGTTTGGATCGACGAGTTGTAACCGCACAAAAAATATCAGTTAAATGTGTAACCACACAAAACTTAAATTTTAGTCTGTAACCACATTAAATTAATTTTTGAAATTTTGATTTTATAACTGAACAATAGTAATATAAATTTTTATAAGATTTTGATTTTCAAATATCATTTTTATTTATTAATAATTAATTTTATATTAACATAATGATTTAATATGTTTTTTAAATAATTTTAGAGATTTATTTTGTTTTACTAATGATTTAATATTTTAAAACAATAAATCTTTTCGTTTAAAAAATTTAGAAAAAAAATATTATGAGAATCTAAATGTCTAAAAATTAGTAGTTTTATAAATTTTTATGAAGTAGAAATTAGGTGAAAAGATCGCAGAGGTGGACATTTAACTACCCCACCAAATGCAGTTCTTCTTTAATGAAAAATAATTATTGTTTAACATATTAAATTATTTATGCGTGATTATAACAGAAGTTTTGTATGGTTAGAGAAATATATTCAAGTTTCATATGTTTCAATGGGGTTACAACCCCTCCACCCTATCTTTTAATATATAGAAGATTAAATTTGGAATTCTAGCACGGTTTGAATCAGCTGTAAGCCGATGATTTTCATGACTAAACTCAAGCCTCTTTATATGTGTTAGGTAAATCGTTTTCTAAAGATTTTCATGATTGATTCTTTTTCTTTTATTAATGAACCACAATGCAATTTTTTGTCATCAAGATGATTGATAAGTCTCAGTTTATAGCTTAACTCTCTCCTAGATCCCTAACAATATCACGTGGTGCATACATAATTTTTAGAGTCGAACCTCGGTGGAAAAAACATTAAAAATGAATTTCACCATTTAACCAAATACATTAATCCAAACACCACACTATTATTATTTTATAAAAAAATCAAATTTCAATTATTATTTATTTTCAGGTATTATATATTATCTATATACTCAAGGTGTTAACAGTATATATATTATATGATATTCATGTGCATTAAAACTTTGTTAGAAACTGGTCAGGAGATATCAATTGAGTGATGGGCTACCGCAATTATACAATGATCAACATGACAAACGTCACTGAAAGATAACATGTTCTGCTACAAATGTTTTTTTTTCTACAAATTTAAATTGAAAAACACGTAAATATATTTAATTTAGTATTTTTTATATGATGTAGATCAGACTTTTAATAATATAATTTACAAACAAAAAGGATATTCTTACATATATGTTTACTTTGCTGTAAAAATATACACGTATAGATATTTATACGTAATTACTTCAACGAAAATGTTTTAACAATAAAAAAATTATTTCAACGAGAATGTTAATACGGTATACAATTCTAGACTATAACAAATCAAAAAAAAAAAAAACTTGTATTACGTGAATATTATATATTACGTACGTAAATAAACTTGAACTCTTATACAAGAAAACAATTAACTTAAACTAATTTTTTCAATTCAGTAGATCTTTTAGTAAGGTTAATTTTAAATTTTTATTACATTAAAATAATTGGATATTAGTAATATATCATTAAGATTACATAAATGGAGTAAACAAAAGCAACAATGACAGCTCATATCATATTTTGTAGTACAAAAAATATTGGAAAGAAGATCATACGCAGATGTCTTTCCCTTATTTAATGAAAAGAAAAGCAAGAGGTTTAAATTCAAATATTCTATTTAAAATTGAAGGATAAGAGTTTAGACTTTTTATTGGGCATTCGGTTTAATCATGTCAGATCGGTTTGGTTTATTCGTTTGCAAATATTAATTCTGAACTAAACCAAAAACTTTCGGCTCGGTTTGGAAATTAACCGATGCTTTTTTCTGCTCAACAGATACATTGTATTAGATAACAAGAGTCTTAGACCAAAAAATAAAATAACAAGAGTCTTACAATCGAAAATGGTTGGGCATTCGATTAATTGGTTTGGTTCGATTTAAATTATTCGGATCTTTTAGGTTTTAAAAATATAGTCTATTGGGGATTAAATTATAAGTCGGTTCAGTTAAATATGGTTTTTTAAGTTCTAAAAATGACACATTAATGAAGGTTATTGAAATGTTATAAATCGAAGTATCTTAGAATTGTCTACACTAATATGTCTATAATTTTTTTTAAATAACATGGATTTGATTGCTGTGAAAAGCTTTAAATTACTTCGTATTTAGGCGTAAGACAAAAGTTAGGTTAAAAAAGTTAGAAAATGATGTGATGTGATACCGTTAGTCTTTTAATGCAAGTCATAAAATTAAGAGAAAGTTTCAAAGCATTATTTAATTTAATCAAAAAAATATTATTGGCATACTATTAAATACACCTTTAATATATTTGAGATCATAGAAAAGTGTGCTTTTTGACTTTTCGTCGACAAGAATAATTTACGATGAAATATTAATTGATATGAGCGTTTACATATGTTATGTTGAGCAATTATATAAATTAATTGAGTTATAAAAAGTCATAAAATTTCAAAGTCATATGATCTTTTGTCTGTAACAATTAACTAAAGTGATAAAAATCATAAAATTTTAAATTCACATGTTCTTTTATCTGTAACAATTAACTAAAATGATAAAAGTCATAAAATTTTGAAGTCTCATATTCTTTGTCTATAATAATTAATTGATGGTGAAATCATTTAGTTTTATTTGTTTGTGGAAAAAGAGAAACAAACAAGAAAAAAAAACAAAGATTCCGATGATTGAGGAGAATATCTCATTCTTACACTTATGTTTTATGGTTTTATGGTGTTTCTTGTTCTTGAGCCCAAGTCAAGCTTCAGCTATTGGTATTTTGGTTTTGGTTTAGGTATTGATGATTGGTCATGTGATGTCTCATCATAATAGTAATACTTTCTAAAAAGAAAGCGGGAAAGAGTTTTGAAAAAGAGGAAAATAGAGATATAAATGCATCTTAAATAAGATCGACATCAATCATATCCAACAATTATGGTTTAGAATACAAGAATGAACTGTTGATACAATTGCAAGTATTATTCTAAAAATGACATATTAATGGAGGTTGTTGAAATGTTACAAATCGAAGTATCATAGAATTGTCCACACCAACATGTCCGCATTATTTTTTCATTATACATGAAAATAGAGATATAATAGCATGTTAAAGAGGAAAATAGAGAAATAAATGAATGTTAAATAAGATGGACATAAACCAAATCTAACAATTGTGGTTTACAATACAAGAATGAACTATGAACATAATTGCATGTATTTTTATAAAAGTGACACATTAATGGAGGTTGTTGAAATGTTACAAATCAAAATATCCTAGAATTGTCAACTCCAACATGTCCATGAAATATTTTTAAATAACTTGAATTTGATGGTGTGAAAACTTTTAAATTACTCCGTGTGTAGGCGTAAGACGCTAGTAGGTCTAAAAAGTTAGAAACTAATGTGATGTGAGTAATTTGTTTATTATATATATGCTCTCGTGTCGGTCTTTAAATACGAGTCATAAAATTAAGAGAAGATTTTATAGTATGATTTAATTTAACCAATAAAATATTATTAGTATATTATTAAATACACCTTGAATATAGTTGAGAGCATAGAAAAGTGTGGTTTTCGACTTTTTGTCAACAAAGATAATGCATGAAGAAATATTAATTGATATGAGCCTTTACATATATTATGTTGAGCAGTTTTATAAATTAATTGAGTTATAAAAAGTCAAAAAATTTCAAAATCACATGTTCTTTTGTTTGTAACAATTAACTAAGGTGATAAAAGTTATAAAATTTTGAAGTATCATGTTCTTTTGTCTGTAACAATTAACTGAAATCATAAAATTTTGAGGTCTCATGTTTTTGTCTGTACCAATTAATTGATGGTGAAACCATTTAATTTTATTTGTTTGTGTGAAAAAAAACAAAAAAAAAAAACAAATATTGCGTTAATGAAGATAATATCTCATTCTCACACTTATGTCTTATGGTTTTTGTTGTTTTTTGTTCTTGAACCCAAATCAAGTTTTGGCTATTGGTATTTTGGTTTAGGTATTGATGATTGATCATGTGGTGACTCATCATAACAGTAATACTCTCTAAAAGAAAGCGAGAAATAGTGTTGAAAAAGAGTTAATTAGAGATATAAATGCATCTTAAATAAGACCGACATCAATTAAATCCAACAATTGTGGTTTACAATACGTCGATGAACTGTTGACACAATTTTAGGTATAATTTTAAAAATAACACATTAATAGAGGTTGTTGAAATGTTACAAATCGAAGTATCTTAGAATTGTCCACACCAACATGTCCGCGTAATTTTTTCATTATCCATGAAAATAGAAATATAAATGCATGTTAAAGAGGAAAATAAATATATAAATGCATGTTAAATAAAATCGACATCAATCAAATCCAACAATTGTGGTTTACAATACAAGAATGAATTGAGGACATAATTGCATGTATTATTTAAAAAATTACACATTAATAAAGGTTGATGAAATATTACAAATCATTTGAATTTGCTCTGTTTTTCATCATCTTTGTTTTCATTTAAGTAGTTACCAAAACCAATCTATTATCTCTTTGGCTCAAGTCGATTCCTTGTAATCTTATCGTGTTAGTTCTAAATTCCATGTGGATTCGAACCTCAAGTGCTACAATTACACGATTGTTTGCATTTGTTGTATTTATTTGAGTATTAGAAAAAGAAAACATCAAATTGGCGCCGTTGCCATGGAATTTATGCAATTAGCTTTTAGGATTTAGATAGATTTATGGTGCAGCACACTAAAGAGATTAGAGGTTTAATCTCAAGAGGCAGCAACACAAGACAAACAAGCGGCGGCGGCGTTTAGATGGCGACGGAAACTAGGGTTTCGGTGATGGCGGCAGCTGTGTGTGATGTTGTTGGCGGCGGAAGCTTCTAGGGTTTATGGCGGCAGCGGAATGAAGATGATGATGGCGATTTGATTTGGAACCGGATAGATAAGGTCAACCTTCAAATCTATAGAGATCTAAAGGGACCTTCTACCGACAAGAAGAACTCGAAGTTCAACTCTTGTCAGGCTTCCAACACGTGAGAGGCTATATGCCTGCTACGACGGCTAGGGTTTTAGGGGTGTGATACTCTCACGTGAGAAAACTCTCAATTTTATAAAAATGGCTCTACAATAATAAAGTGCAGGGGATTAGATATTTATAGGAGTTCTCATGAGAGACACCCTTAACCCTAATAGGCCTAAACAATAACCCTAATTATTAATGACATAGATAAGCTTAAAAATGGGCCTATTAATTAAAAGACTAACAGAAACAAGTGGACCATATTAATGGACCTGAATAAAACAAGGGAGCCTTATGATATGATAGATTTCAGCCCATTAAGCAAGCTTAATGGACCTCATGGCCGAGTGCTTTAGATCTATGATGCCACGCTGCATCATATCCCTCCCCGTTTGAGAGATTTGACCTCGAATCCTCGGCCTAGCCCTTCTCGTCACGTGCCAGCTACGTCCAGCTCCTCCTTCACGGCTTCTCTGCTCAGCCTTGCATCCTCTTCGAGCTGCTTTTCCACGACCATGACTTGAACACGAATTTCCCCAATACGTGTGTTGCTGGAGACTACTTCATATCCTCGGTCTCGTTCATGTCTGCGGAATGGCTGCAGCCAATACGGCTTGCCTTCACGTTCACCATTCAGCATGGCCTTCTTCTTCATCTCCTTGCTCACGACATTGAAGGCTTCGTCTTTAACCTCCTCTCCATGTTCACGTCCTTGAGCAACTTCTTCTGGTAGGTTCAACAACCTACTCAGGTTCTTCTTCTCGTGCGGCTTCTTCATGCTCATCTTCTCGTCATCCGCACCTCCTTGAGTTTGATCCACACATGCAATTTTAAACTCATTCTCTCGACCAAAGTACTTGTCAAGCCTCTACGCATACACTTCGGACAGAGTATATCCCACTAAGTTTGCAACGTCTCCTCGCCACAGATAGAGGAGTGTTGATGCGTTCACAGCGGCGCCACACTCAACTTGTGTCTCGGTCTTGTCAAGTAGAGCATCCTCATGACCTCCTCTCGGATCCTCCTCACTCTTGTAAACCATTTTGTCTTCCACAAGTTCAGACTTATGGAAGTAGTGAACACCAAAGGTAGAAGAGGCATGTTTATCACACGACTCTTCATCACACAAGGACCTTCCAAACAGCAATGCAATCGCTGAAGGTTGGTGCACATACTCCGGCTTTGGGGATTCTGTGCACTCATCTCCACTTACAGAATCCCTACTCGGCTGGTCCAGCAACTCAACCAAGTCAATCCTCTTGGTAAGAACGGACAGAGGATAATCGAGATCATCATCATGCAGCCATGGAAGTGTCACGTCTTCAAGATTGAAGGAAGGCGCAGCCTTCAACCTCTCAAGTGGAGTAGTCTCACCCTCAGCAGATTGAAGCGGATCCGACGCTCCCTGATTCACTTTCATGCCGTCTACGATCTCCACGGCTTCCACAACTTTGAGCAATCCCTTGCTCTTATAAATCTGATTGTCCTCTTCAAGTTCTATGCTGACAACATCACACATAAAAAGAGGAAGAGAATCACACAAACCTTTTGATTCTCTTGCGGGAAAAGGATCCTTGCGCTTTACGCGGTTGTCTCCTTTAGCTAGTCTGGAGGCTTGCAGTACATGGATCAGACTCCCAGTCTTCAAGGGCACGACACAGGGAGATAGTTTCACCATGGTAGGGGGTATAGGAGGAGAAGCCTTGATGGCTTTTGATGACACTACATCGATGGGCACTTCCTCGCTCTTGAGCACCCTCTTATCTTAATCTTGAAGGCATCTCTCACACCAAAGAGGATAGAATCACACAAGACTCATGATTCCTTTCCAAGCATAGCTTCTTGGCGGACTAGTCTCTCACACTTCAAGTGTGTGTAGTCTTCGGACAGCCCGGAGACTAGTGGTGCTTCGTGAGACATCTCAAACATCAAGGACATGCCACGAGGAGTCGATTCAGCCACAATAAGGCTGATGTCGTTGGCTTTAGTACCAACAAATGGTAGAGGCGACGGTGAGGCAGCTACCAACGTAGATCTCGTGTACTCCAGAGGTACAGAGTGAGATTTTTTATTCAAGCCACGAAGTGCGGCTAGAACACAAGATGCTTGCAGAGCAAGCTGATCCATGGCAAGATGCAAGGGAGCATGTTTGACACCAACAAAAGAGATAGCGGACTCCCTTCGCGGTTTGAGCATGGTGCTCAATGGTTGTGCTTCACAGCGAGCATGAATCATCACCACTGACATATCTGGTCCGTAGATTCCAAACAAAATTTAAGGTTTTTGTTTGTTACCTTGTGATGAACGAATCAAGATTTGATCGAGCAGTACAAGTCAATCAACGTGGCTCTGATACCATGCTGGTGCCGCGCACTAAAGAGATTAGGGTTTTAATCTCAAGAGACAGCAACACAAGACAAACAAGTGGCGGTGGCGTGTAGATGGCGGTGGATACTAGGGTTTCGGTGATGGCGGCGACGGCGTGTGATGTTGATGGTGGCATAAGCTTCTAGGGTTTATAGCAGCGGCGGAATGAAGATGATGATGGCGATTTGATCTGGAACCGCATAGATAAGCTTAACCTTCAGATCTATAGAGATCTAAAGGGACCTTCTACCAACAAGAAGAACTCGAAGTTCAACTCTTGCCAGGCTTCCAACACGTGGGAAGCTAGATGCCTGCTACGACGGCTAAGGTTTTAGGGGTGTGATACTTTCACGTGAGAAAACTCTCAATTTTATAAAAACAGCTCCAAAATAATAAAGTACAAGGGATTAGATATTTATAGGAGTTCTAATGAGAGACACCCTTAACCCTAATGGACCTAAACAATAACCCTAATTATTAATGAAATAGATGGACTTAACTAATGAGCCTATTAATTAAAAGACTAACAGAAACAAGTGGATCATATTAATGGACCTGAACAAAACAAGGGAGCCTTATGATATGATAGATTTTGGCTCATTAAGCAAGCTTAATGGACCTCATGGCCGAGTGCTCTAGATCCCTGGTGCCACGCTGCACCAATCTGCGACTAAAGATTTTGTTTTTCTTTGTTGCTTACAGTTTTCCTTGTTTTTTCTTTCCTTTTGATTAAGGTGTATGCAACTTTGAAGTCACCAAGGGCAAGTGCTTCATGATAGACCCAAGCGCCAGTGCGTCTCTCAAGGGTCTCACACCATGATGAACTCAAAAACAAAGTCAAGCTAGCAACTATAAACAAGCGCACTTGGGAGACAATCCCATGATTATCCTTTGTACATATTTCTCTTTAGTTATTACAAGAACTTTTAATTTCATGTCATGTTTTTCCTTTAAGTTCTTTGAGATGTGTTTTGGTCATTAAGAAGCAGGGGAATGCCTTAAGGAAAGAGTTCTTGGACAAAAAGAGGAAATGCAAGAAAAGTGATAAGGAAGAAGGAGGCTCGGCCGAGCCACAACCAAGACCGACCGAGACCCCCAACAGACCGGACGATCTATCGTGGAGACCAGCCGGGCGAGGCAAAGGAACGGCCGATCCATTCGAAGGACTGGCCGAGCATCAGATGATAAATCTCAAACGAGTCGAGCTCCCGACCGAGCCAATCTAGCAATCGGGTGAGCCACAACATGGCCCGGCCGAGCATCGAGCGAGAAGACGAGGATGATCGAGCGCCCGATCGAGCACAGACGAGCATCGGCCGATCCAATCCAAGGACTGGTCGAGCATCAGGCAAGAGAACGACGAGACAACGAGCAACCGACCGAGCTGATTTTAGGATCGGTAGGTCCGACTCTAAGCTCGGCTGATCCCCTTTAAAAGGTAAGTGGGCCCATGAAATTCTATCTTATTCTTCTTCACTGTTGGACAACAAAATTTTCTCTCACCTCATTCTTGTTTCCTCTCACCCAACAAAGAAAATTTCTCTCTAACTTCTCTCTAGACTTGATTTTTGATTTTGCTCTTACTTTAATCTTCTAAAGTCTCTACTTTCATGAATCCATTCTATTTAAAGCATCTCTACTCTAAAAAGAAAATGTATGAATTTCTCAAACTCCATTTCCATGGAAGCTCAATAACTCAAATTCATTTTATTTTCATAGAAAGTTGTTTAATGTGATTTGCTTAGAGTTTGTGCTTTGTTTGTACTAGAAAGAGTTTGGATTTCTTGAATTGAGCTTTAGTTGTCTTGGTTTGTTGATAAAAGAGTAATTTTGAGAAAGTTAGGGTTTGAACATGAATAGTGACAAAATTGGGTATGAAAGTTGGGAAAAATGAAAATATTTGATGATTCCGTTGTCTCTCGACACTCTTATATACTTAGACAAGCTCTAGGTTGGTAGATACTTAATCCTCTTACCATTGTCTCATGAGAACTACTTGGCTAATACTCAAAATGAAAGAAATGCCTTGATTAATTTTGTGATCTTAATGGGGTAATGATTGTTGGACTATAATTGAATGATTATTTGGTTCCTCTAAATTGCCTTGATCTTAAGTGTTTGTATAAGTCATTGGGAGATAGGATTGATGCTTTGAAATGAAATATATTGATTGAAATCTCTCCATCAAGCACTTGGTGTAATATGTAAACTTGTGCAATTTGTGAATGAACCATGACCTCAAGACCAAGAACAAGAGGATCAATCCGATGCAACGAATATTGAAGTGTATCATCACAACCACAATGAGCAACTTTCACCAGAGAAGAGAGGGTTGAACTTTAATAGTTCAAAAAAACTTTGCTTGAGCAATTGGGCATCATCGACGATATGCGACAAATGTTGACGAACATGGATTTGATAGGGTTTGTTCATCCCAAGCATTTCATGAGCCCTACAAATGCCTAATACTTCTTCCAGTTCATGCAACTTGTGTATGAGAATCCCAAGAACCCGCATCCCGATAAAGGCTACATCACATTCGGCCTCAACCACAAATGGTTCAAGGTCATTATCCGAGAGATATGTAATATCTTCCATCTCCCATATGGCTCGGAGGTTGACTTTCCCGAGTTCGAATGCAAGGAAAGCTTTTGGGGAACCATAGCTTCGGGAAGGATAGTGGATGGACCAACAATGGACTCGATCCAGAACCCAAATATTAGGATGGCCGCGACATGACATCACTCCATGTGACGTTGGGAGGGTTCTTGGCACCAATCTACAGAGCCGGATGACTCTTCCACAGCCCTCTAATGGACTTGTCGGCGGAAAGCTACTTTGTGCCCCAGTTCCCGCGTGGAAACAATTATCTTCACTCAGGACGTTTTCCGGGCCAATTCTCTTACTTCTTCACAGATCGAGAGGGAAAGTTGCACCGTCTAAGGCTGTCCCGACCTCACAAGACGAGTTTGAAATCCTTCCTCAACATCACCTTTGAAGGACCGGAGGATGAGACAATTGAGAGGCAATTCGAGATCTTCCAACTCTTCTATCCACACCAAGCCCGAGTGGCGCAATCAGCTCCCGGACCCTCCACTCCATTCTTTGGTTAAGACTCCAATGAAGAAGGACGCAACCGCCATGACCACGCCGATGAGGATCGCGGTTACCACACCTCTCCATTTGGTGGAGACTCTCCTATTTAATCGGTACCAATCCACAACTCCTTGTACATAGTTTTTCTTTCATATTGTTTTGCTTTGCATTTTTGTTTATCTTTTCTCTTGGATTTTGTTATCACCAGGACGGTGAGAAGTAAGTCCGGGGGAGAGGGTAGTATTTGACTTTGCTTTTAGTTGTTTTGTTTTCTTTCTATGAGTCTAGCATGTACATATTTAGCATTTCATTTTGCATGAATTTTTTTCGAAAACAAGTATGTAGTTGCATTTTCACTATAGATTTGTTTATGAGCATCTAGGATTGCATTTCACTTGCAGTGGGAATGATGACACAATTATGTTGAAGAACTTAGCTTAGCTCTTAGCCAATAGCCTTGATTAGGAACGCATTTGGTGTTAGACATTTCCTTATTGAATTTGTACACTTTGTGCTTTGAATTCTTAGTCTTGCAACTAGTCGAATTGATGATGCTTGCTAGTTTTGATGTCAATATCAAACCTATTTGAACTTAATTGAATCTAATTCTCTCACTTATGGATCTTCAATGCATAACCATGGTAACCTTATACATATTTGGATTATTTTTACCTTAATTTACCACACTTGTTAGTCTAAATAGTCATTTTCCTCAATAAATGGTTTTCCACCTTGAACCCTTGCCTTTCTTTTATGCCCCATTTTGATTTGCTTGAGTGAGGTCTCTTGTTGATAATGCTTTCATGTGCAAAATAGTGCAAGTATAAAAACGACAGTTGTTGGCTTTCATTTATTTGCTAGTTAGAGAATCATGGAACTAGCACTTGGTGGTTGTCAACTTGTTGTTGTTAGAGCTCTTTGAGTTTAGCACTAATGGGAGAAAAGATGGTTTATAATTCTTGGTTGGGAATACAAGGACTGAGACTTGGGATGAGTAGAAAAGGTGAACCAAAATGGTTATGGAGAAGGAGTAAAATCGAGAAAAAAGGAAAAAAAAGAGATTAACACTAAGAACTTGAGAAAATATAATGTTAGCTCTAAGTATGTATCATTTGATAAAAAAGGATTCTCTAGAAAGCAAAAAAAATGGCTAAGAAAAAAAAAAAAAAAGATTAAGCCTAGAAAAATAAAAGAAAAGAAAAGAAAAGCCTAGAGGGTTAGCTAAGTAAAGAAGTATAGAGTTTGTGTATAAAATGTTTTCCATTTGTTCTAAGAAAGTATGTGAATTGTGCTTTGATTGAAAATTCCCTTGATTGATTCATTGGGTTTTAAAGATAGAAAAATGGTAGAATCCTTTAGGAATTGGTTTTGGGAATGGACTAGACTAAGGGTTGATTTTGGGTAGACTACTCGTTTGGATCATTGGGTAGAATAAAAGATGAGAATTGTATGCATCAGTTGTTTTGTCTTAGTATAATTTTGCATAATGATTGACATTCCTATTTCTTGAGAGTTTAGTCATCATAAATCATATATCCTCCTTGCACTCATATCTTTAGTGTCTTAAGGCCTTTTCTCGCCTAGCCAAATTGTATTGATTGACTATCCATTTGTGAGATTACACATCCCTGAGAATAATGAATGTGAAGATTGGTTGATATAATAGCTTGTGGATTCTTGTGAATGCTTGTTGTTTAGAAAAAGTTAGATAAGCCTTGAGAAGTTAGAGTTCGTTTTGAATCATGTTTTTGGCTAGATCATGTGGTCACTATCATTGGTTGTTATATGCTAATTTTTGTTGTGTTCTTGACATGTTGAGTTCCCACTTTCAAACCTCTCTTCCAGGATTGTCGATTGTTTGCTTGAGGACATGCAAATGACAAGTCCGAGGGAGTTGATATACAGTATATTTAGCTTCACTATCATGCATATTCTAGTACCGGCCGATCGACAGCCAAGTGACCAGTCGGACCCAAGAGAAGACCAACCGATCCCAAGAGTGGACCGGCCCGTCGCAAGCCACTGAAAGCCAAAATATTTCATTTTAGTTGGGTCAAACCCGGTTTGTTCCGGGTCGATCCAGTTCATTTTTGGGTTTTTGTGCTACATTATAATTAGTTTTAACCTTATGGTTTTTAGAGACAACCAAGAAACAATTCCCTTTTGAGTAGTCTTTTGAACTATTATCTTTTGGTCATGTGTTTGAAAGACTTGAGATTTGAGGAAGAACCTTAAAGGATCTTGGCTGGATTTATGAGCAGCATCTTGTTTCATCTATCAATAAGAGTTTCGTCTTAACCCTTTCCTCTTTTCTCTTTTTATTGTGGCTTTGTTTGTTGTTTGTTTCGAGATTTGCTTACCCATGTGTGAGTAGTCTCCTAATGGGTTGAAGGTTAGGTAGATCTAGGGTTGTAATGAATGATTCTTGATGCTAGGATTGTTAGATCTATAGATCCTCCACCTAAGATGTACTTAATGCTAGATTTAGCTTGATCAACTATAACCTTGATGGTGGGAAAGACATCGCTCGAGAGGTGTTCGATGAAAGTCCTGAAAGAGTCTTTTTATGGGCTTTCCTTCCCTAGCCAGTGAGAGTTGATGTTAGGGTGGGAAATGGTATTTGTGAGCTTATTTGTTAATGTTTGTGAGTGTAGGAGAGCAAATGAGAGTTTAGCTTAACCTATTGATTACATAGGGGTCAATGCCATGAGAGTGGGTTGATATATATTGAATGAGTATCATGTCCTAGGATGGTGTTTGGTTTGTAAAACCCTTAGCTTCTTTGAATTGTTTTTTACCCTCTAGATCGATTGCCTAGCCTTAGATTAATTGCCTTTAATCATTTGAATTTGCTCTGTTTTTCATCATCTTTGTTACCAAAATCAATCTATTATCTCTTTGGCTCAAGTCGATTCCTTGTAATCATATCGCGTTAGTTCTAAATTCCTTATGGATTCGAACCCCAAGTGCTACATTTACACGACTGTTTGCATTTGTTGTATTTATTTGAGTGTTGGAAAAAGCGAACATCAATTATAATAATAAGTTATAAAATTTCAAAATTTGTCTGTAACAATTAACTGATGGGATAAAAGTCATAAAATTTTGAAGTCTCATGTTCTTTTGTCTGTAACAATTAACTGAAGTGATAAAAGTCATAAAATTTTGAAGTTCCATGTTCTTTGTCTGTACCAATTAATTGATGGTGAAACCATTTAATTTTATTTGTTTGTGGAAAGAAAAAAAAAGATTGCGTTGATGAAGAGAATATCCCATTCTCCCACTTATGTCTTATGGCTTTTGGTGTTTATGGTTCTTGAGCCCAAATCAAGTTTTGGCTATTGATATTTTGGTTTTGGTTTAGGCATTGGTGATTGGTCATGTGGTGACTCATTATAACAGTAATACTCTCTAAAAAGAAAGCCAGAAACAGTGTTGAAAAAAGAGAAAAATAAAGATATAAAAATGCATCTGTTTGAAATAAAAGATATAAATGCATCTTAAATAAGATTGACATCAATCAAATCCAACTTTGTGGTTTACAATACAAGAATAAACTGTTGACACAATTTCAGGTATTGCTTTAAAAATGACACATTAATGACTGTTGTTGAAATGTTACAAATCGAATTATTTTATAATTGTCAGTATCAACATGTCTACGTAATTTGTTTCATTATACATGAAAATAGATATATAAATGCATGTTAATGAGGAAAATAAAGATATATATGCATGTTAAATAAGATCGACATCAATCAAATCCAACAATTGTGGTTTTACAGTACAAGAATGAACTGTTGACATAATTGCAGTTATTATTCTAAAAATACACATTAATGGAGGTTGTTGAAATGTTAGAAATCGAAGTATTGTAGAATTGTTCACACCAGCCAACATGTTCGCGTAATTTTTTCATTATCCATGACTCCATGTTATCTAAAATTAGGCGTAATCCACAACAATCAAATCCATGTTATTAAATTTGTTTTCATTATCCATAGACTGTGCACCTCCACCGATTAGTATGGGTCCTTACATAAGATCAGAATCACTCTGGTTTAACAAAAAAAAAAAAAACTAGTCAATTGTCTGCTGAAGGAATCACTTTCATTGAATGAGAACAAATATTTTAAACTTGCTATTCATATCTATGTTAGAGCTTTTATAGAGGAGCTCTTAGTCTACATACATCTTTATAGAATTTTTTTATACCATATATTATTTTTGTTCAACAATTCATATCCATAAGATCCTATGCATAACTCAAACTTTATTATGCGGGGTATTACAATCTGAAAATAAATTTCGATAGAAAAAACTGCAAATGAATATTTTCAAAGTTAATATTATGTTTGTAATTCTAATTTATAAACTTAAAATTTTCAATTAAAACAATAATTTATTGACAATAATCATTAATAAAACATAGCAATCAATCGGTACGACATGTAAACAACAAAATAGTGACTGATCACAGCAACATAAAAAAAACAATACTGATTGCTGGTCGTTGTCGCTAGAGACAGCGACTAAAGAAAAAACATAGCTTCTTGTTCTTCGCAATGCACTGCTTGTGGAGTTAATTTTTTAAGTTACATGAGACAATGCTTTAACCATAGTATTTTTCTTTCTATCGAGGGTAATCCGGGCGAATCCGACAAATCCCACAAATATGAAAACTTGTCGGACACTCACATATCATATTCAAAAAGAACCTCACATCATCCAAACATGTATGAAGCCAGCTAACCTTAAAGCAGTGCTCAAGATCCGAACATAAATCAAATCCGAGTCTTTGCGTATTTTATGTCATAAGATCTAGATTGTATCCATTGGCCGACCATCACCCTTGGATTATTTTTCCATCCTAGAAAACTTGAACCTAAAACCTCCCAAAGTATTTTACACAAAAGAACGTCACTAGAACACAAGCCTCTAGGCTAACCATATAAAATTTTGTTGAAGCCATCTTCGAGTTCTACATAGAGAGGCAACCGATAAACTGAAAAGGACACTGAAACACAAAGTTCAATCAGAATAGCGCTTTTAATCAACCCTTCAAGTGGTTAATTAAGACGCCAGGTTTGGAGATGAAGATGTCTGAGACAGAGCTTCATTCATCCACGCCCAAAATGCTCACCAAGTTATTGAAACTCCCACCTTTTGAATGTATGATGCAACAATTTTACTTCCGACTCTAAGAGTATCTGTTATAAAATAACACTGTTACCCAAAACCAAATAAGAATATAACAGCGAACACAAATGTAGTCGAGTCGCCGAACGAGATTTGGGAATGCGTTGAACATGCTTTTCTCGGGATCAAACCTCCCTCGAAATTAAGTATCATAGCTGTGTGGATAACATGAGTTTCATATGGTTTCCCTGGTCCTAGGATTAGTCAGATTTCATAACCCGTTGACCCGAAAACCATATAGGGAGAAAAGTCTGTGCGACCTGACTTAGAGCTTATGGTGTCTGTTGAACCAGATTCACCCGAGTCATATAAAAAAAGAGTATAACATAAGACTTACAAAACGATTTTATTAATTATGAAAATATCACAAGATTACAACTCAAAACACAGACATACATTATGAAACTTTTATTCCCATAGTTTTTCTTAAGTCACTTCCTTACAAACGCACATTGGTTTACTACTATACACACATATAAGTGTATATATAGATACAATCATGCATGGTGATTGATATATTATGTAGATTTAGTGACCAGGCTGAGTCTGAACAGCTTCTCCGGCGTATGAACAACACCTTGAGCAGCCACGGTAACCTCTGTAGCAGCAACCATGGCGGCAGTAACCACCTCTTCCTCCGTAGCCTCCTCCATTGTATCCTCCTCCTCTGTTGTATCCTCCTCCTCCGTTGTAGCCACCACCGTTATGTCCTCCTCCGTTGTAGCCTCCACGGTCGCCGTAACCACCACCATCGTGGTTAGGTTGCACGGTTTCCTCACTCTCTGACTTCACTGTCTCTGTCCAAAACAACACATTATTATTACAAAGATATTAACTCTCTTACTTCAAAACATGGTTTTTCACTATTATTTGGATCTCGAGACAGATTTACAACATAAGTAGTGTTAGATAAAATGTTAAATATAGACTGAAATATGTTAAATAATTTTACGTACCAGATGCAGCGGCTACTTCTGAGACAACAAGAAGAACTGTAAACAGACCCAATAGAACTAAAACCTTAGAAGCCATATTCTTCAATTCCTTACAACACTCTTTTTATGCAAAGTTATTAAGTGATGCATAAAATGTTACTCTGTAGTACTTCTATTTATAAAAGATTGAGGTGGGAATAAAAGAAAAGTCAAACAACGAATCAGTAGTCCAAATATGTGAACAAGATTTTTTAGCAAAATAAAATATTCTAAGGAATTGATTACATTAATTACGAAGTGGTAAGGAGATAAGTATCAAAGTACATGTACTTGTCGATGAGATTGGGCCTCTTACGGTTGGTTGTTGGATTCACTGTAAATAAATTTTGAACTTCATAATAAATGACAATCCCACTAGTCTTTTATATTTTTCTATTAATTATTTCAACACACTGCATTCACACATAGTCTCTTATATATATAAAATATAGTTATCTACAAATTGGCCTACAATTCAATTATTGCACTGAAAACATTGCATGTAAAATCGCCAATAAAATAGTTTTTTTTTTTATCTTTTAGTATTAAGGTTTTTTTTTTTTTTTTTTTTAACAATTA
>WJSH01004707.1:81689-161608 GCA_009757365.2 Lepidium campestre
CAACTCTTTAATTTGGAGAAGCTAAACAGTAAAGACTTGGTACAGACATTTTTGAAAAAAAATGAATGAAATAAGGATGAAGCCAAAGACTTTGTCAAAATGTCAGCATGTTGGTTAAGAGATCCGACATGATGGGTGTTCATAAAACCTTTCTTTAGCTTCTCTTTAACAATGTAACAATCGACTTCTATATGTTTCGTTCTTTCATGAAACACAAGGTTAGAAGCAATGTAAAGTGCAGATTTATTGTCATAGAGAAACTTAGCTGGAATAGTTGGAGAGATACCAAAATCTCAGAAAAGTTGACCTAGCCAAACCAGTTCTTTAATTGCATCAGCCATAGATTTATACTCTGCTTTAGTGCTACTAAAACTAACAACATCATGCTTCTTGCATTTCCGAGTGATTAAGGAGTTGCCAAGGTAGACACAATAACCTGAAATAGATCTTTGAGTGTCTGGACAAATCGCCCAGTCTTTATCAGCAATAACATTCAAGCACAATTCAGATGTAGCTTAGTAGAATAAGTCTTGTCTTGGATCAAACTTCAAGTAGCGGACAATCTTATGGGCAGCTGTCAGATGAACATTTGTAGGCTTTTGTATGCACAACAAAAGTTATATCAGGTCTAGTGATTTTCAAAAAAAGCAGTCTACCAATTAGTTCCCTATAAGGTGTAGGAGTACCAGTTTGATATACATGGATTTTAGATAGGACTCATATCTGTTTTTGCATTAATTTAGGCATTTAGGACCCATTTATTCTCATATTTCGACCAATAACTTGCATATTATTCATTCTAGAGTTCTAGGAGTGTTGTGTCGCATTCTAAGTGCTGTGAAGAATGGAGCAAAAAAGAGGAGACCGATCGGTCCAGTCTTTAGGACCGATCGGTCCCGATGCGCATGAGATTTTTATGAAACATTTATTATTTCGTTTGGGCCTAATTGTTTAAGGCCCAACTCGTTTTTAGATATCAAAAACCCTAGATTTAAAAGGGAGAGCAGTCACACTTCTCTCCCCATCAGACTTGAGATCTAGAAACTTTTCTTTTCTCTTTCACGTTCCATACATCTTATGCTTCTTTTCTTTTGGGCGATTTTTCTTCTCCCTGGATCTTCTTGTATTCGACTTTGGAGAGGTTTTTCTAAACCCTTTTAATCTATTTCAGTTTCAGTATTTCATTATGTTTATCTCTTTCTTCTTGATTGTTCTTTGTTATGTGTGAGTAGTTCCATAATCTATGGTTTGATGAATGAATGAATAGAAGCTAGATAGGGATTATCTTAGGGTTCTTCACCTCTTGTAATCTTAATACTTAAGTTGAATTGGTCATTTAGCTTATGATCTCTAGGTTTTTAATGCACTGAAAGTGATTGTTTAAAAGCCTGAAAAAGCAATTGGTGAGCAATTGTCCTTAGACTGCGGAAGTTGATCTAAGGCAAGTTTCTGAACATATCAAACTTGAACCTAATGTTTGTCTAGAATTTTTAGGACCAAATGGAAGTTTAAGATTCTAGGTTGCTAGACAAAGTAGTTGATACCATGGAAGTGGATTAGCTATAAATTGTGTGTTTTGAGTTTAAGACGGTTTTTATTATTCCCTGAATAATGCTTGAATTCATCATTCTGATTTCCTGAAAATTTTCCCTAAACTTGGTGTTTTTAATTAATTGAATCTAAATCGCTTCTTTTTCGCTCTTTTTACTTGATAACCCAAACCAAACCGAATTGTTTTAGCTTGAATTTTAGTCTAATCGATTGATAGCGTGACTCGTGGTCTCTGTGGATTCGACCCCTAGATTACTACTTTGATTGTTGTGCACTTGCAGTAGGTATTGATAGGGTTTAAAACATTATGTGTATCACAGTTGTTAAACCAAGTTGCACCTTCGGATACACGGGAACGGAACTGGGTTTACATGCTAGAAGACTTGTATCATTGAGAAGATCTAAAGCATATTTTTTATGATAAACAGAATCCCACTAGTTGATCTTGCAATTTCCAAACCAAGGAAATACTTGAGTGGTCCTAAGTCCTTGGTCTTGAAAAAGCAACATGTAAGATAGTCTTCAGTTCCGCTACAACTGTATCACTATTGCTTGCAATAACAATGTCATCCACATAGACAAGGACAACCATAATTGATTGTTCTGTGATCTTAACAAACAATGTATGGTCGGCTTGAGATTGAATAAAACCAGCTCCAATAAGAACGTATGATAAATGTTGGTACCATTGTCTAGAATCATGACACAACCCATAAATTGATTTATGAAGTCGACAAACAAGATTAAGAGGCAGAATAGTACCTTCTAGTGTAGTGTATCCCAAAGACAGAGACATATAAATCTCTTCATCAAGCTCACCATGTAAAAAGGCATTGGAGACGTCCATCTGCGTTAAACTCCAACCTAAACGAGTTGTTAAACCTATCACCATTTTCACATAAGCTAATTTAGCTACAAGTGAGAAGGTGTCCAAGAAATCCACTATTTCTTGTTGTGTGTAGCCTTTAGCAACCAAACGAGCCTTGTGCTTAAAAATAGAACCATCTGGATTGTGTTTGATGGTATAAATCCACTTACAACCAACGACATTCTTCCTTGGTGGTAAAGACTCAATAGTGAATGTATTTTGATCATGAAGCACACCAAACTAAATCCCATAGCGTTTGTCCATATGTCTGACTTAATGGCTTGTGCAAAGTTCTTTGGTATTATATCAAAAGTAATAGAGAAGATAAAAGACTGATATGGAAGAGAAAGTTTATCATAATGAACAAAAGAAGATATATGATAAATTACAAGGAAACTTTTGAGATCAGGTACCTTTTGAGTGAGCCTTCACCTGTCGTTTTGGTATGTTACTGTTTGCAGGTTGTAAATCAGTCGAGACATTTGCAGTAGATGAATCATCTATGGTATTAGAGTTCAAAGATGTAATAGGCATAATAACATTATAAGCTGTAGATGAAGATGTGTTATCTATTCCTATATCAGCAATCATATTAGATGTATTATCAAAATGATCATTACCAGCTATAAAAACATGATCATTATGATTCAACAAAGATTCATCATGCAAAGAATTATCAGGAACAAACATAGGTAAAATTGTCAAAGTAAACAACTCAGTGTCAGGGACAGAATGTATCATATCCTTAAAAGGAAAAATATCTTCACGAAATACAACATTTCTTGAGATAGAAACAGAATGACTCTCAATATCTAAGATCTTATAGCCTTTATAACCAGTTGGATATCTTAAGAAAACAAATTTCCTAGCACGAGGAGAAAACTTATTCCTAGAACTAGGTAAAGTGGAAACATAGCAAAGGCAACCAAAAACCTTAAGAGAATTGTAATAAGGAATCTTATGCATCAAAACTTCATAAGGAGACTTGTTATCAAGCAGAGGTCAAGGAGTTCTATTAATCAAAAAGGCTGAAGTTTGAACACAATCTCCCCAATAAGAAATTGGAATATTAGATTGAAAATACAAAGCTCTTGAAACATTAAGCAAATGCTGGTGTCTATGCTTTACAACATAGTTTTGTTGAGGAGTTTCAACACAAGAAAAATAATATAACATACCTCTATTCCAAATGAGATCAGCATAATTTAATTCAGGTGCATTGTCTGTCCTAATAGCTTTCACATTAGCAGAATACTGAGTTTCAACAAGTTGTAAAAAAGAAAGAAAGAAAGATAGTTTGAACAACACTTTTAGTAGCATCATCAACAAGAGTGAGAAAATAGCGATAACCTTCTATAGTTTCATGAGCAAAAGGACCCCAAACATCTAGATGAATTAAATCAAAAACATTTGCAGAAATATTATTATGAAAAACAAAAGATAAATGTTTTTATTCCGCTAGAGGATAAACAAAACTAGCAGATTCTTAGACAAAGAAAGATGAGAAAACATAGAATGAATCTTTGTTGAAGAAGGGTGTCCAAGGCGTTGGTGCCAAAGATCCTCATCAACAACGACAACAGCACACAAATTCAAAGAACTAGCAAGAGCAGAAAAATCATATGGAGTGAAGACATATAGATTGTTGAAAACTCTACACTACCCAATCGTCAAGCCCTGTGAAAGTTCTTGACTTATACAATAATCAAAGTAAAACAGAGCAGAGCATTTACTGGTTGTAACAAGAGAATTCACACTTATCAAATTGAACTGAAAAGAAGGAATATGTAGCACATCATAGAGAATAAATGCATCAGATAAATGTATTGTGTCAATATGTGTGATGGGAACTCTAACACCATTAGGTAATGCAACTGTTAAGTTGTAAACTGATTTATAATCTACAAAAAAGTTAAGATCTAAACAGACATGGCTAGTGGCTCCACTGTCAACTATCCAAGTATCATGCGAGATTTGAGAAGTTAAAGAAGAAAGACAATAGTGTTTAAGGGTCAATTTGTTATTTTCAAAGCAAAGGTTTGTGGAAATCATTGATATAATACATGCATGGAACTCTAACACCATTTGATGTCGCTGGGGTTTGTGTTGGATTAGTTGTGTTATGTATTTGAGCATTGAGCTGAGAGAGCTGATGTTGAACTTGTTCCGTTGAGAAACTTCTAAGATCCAGACAACCATTATGAAGAGAAGATGATGTATTTTGTTACGGAACAATCTCTGAAACAATATTAGCAATACTATTCTCCTTATTGTATGGTTGCTTCCATTGAGATGTAGAATAGTTCTTGTAAGAATTTTGTTTCTGATTTCCAGAAGTAGAATATTGATTCTTTGCTCGTGGATGCCCTGGTGGAAAACCATGCAATTTGTAGCATTTGGTAACCACATGACCAATTATACCACAATGAGTATAAGTGGGTTTGGCCGAGACTTATAGACATTAGTGTAAGCAGCAAAATGTTGAGGATCATCATCTTGGTTTTTCTGAGAAACCTGAAAAGCAACATTTTCAATACCCACCACTGGTTTAATAATCCTTTGGCGTTCATCTTGACAACCCATATTGAAGATTTTTTCAATGTTGGAAGAGGTTTGAGCATTAAGATTTGACGCTTTGTGGATTCATAGGAATCATTAAGTTCTATTAAGAACTTCATAACTCGACTTCTGTCTAGCATTTTCTTCCAATTTGAAGCTGTTGAGCACTCACACTTCCCACAAGTGTAAACTGGTAACTCAACAAAGTTTTTATAGGTCTCCCATAGAGTGAGAAGTTCTGTATAATAAGAACTGACATCGCGAGAGCCTTGAACCACCATACAGAGTCTTTGTTCAATTTCAAAGATTCGAGCAAGGTCATCTTGTTTAAACATGTTCATTAGACTGTTCCAAATGGCCTCTGCGGTTGACATATACAAAAGAGTGGCACTTATGTTCTTGGAAACTGAATTCAATAACTAAGTTGCAACCATGTCGTTACATCGAGACCAATAACCAGCATTGATATCACCATCAGGAGGTTTCGATATCGTTTTGTTGACAAAACCGAGTTTATTTCTAACATTCAAGGCAAGACGAACTGACCTTCTACAAGAATGAAAATCATCTCCTCCAGTCAATCGATCGGAGACAAGAATGAGACCAGCATGATCGTTGTTGTGGAGATAATATGAACTTTCATATAGATCTGTGGATTGACGATAAGCTGACTGAGTTGAGCGAGTTCCATTCGTTTCGGTGGACATCCGATTATCAATAGCCAGAATCGAGAAGTCTTGAGCTCAAAAGAACAAGACGGAGAGAAGAAATCAACAAAATCAAGATTCTTGAGTTGATAATCGAAGAAAAATTGAAACGAGATTTCAAGGAGAAATCAATCGGAATACACTCATGAAGAGAAGCGTTGAACGAAGAAGAAAACGGAATAAATTTTGCGCTCTGATACCATATTACGTGAATCGAATCAGATCTCCATTGATGAAGGAGAAGAGAGAGCATGAAACAAAGAGAAGAGATGAAATGAATTATATTCGTTAATCCCAAAATAAGTTGTACAAGAGTTTATATACAGAGAGCTAATTAAATCATTAATCAACAATTATAACTAACTGATAGCAACCTGTTTAATGAATACCAGATCATTAACTAACTAATTAATCTAATATCCTTTGCGCTGGAATGATGTTTTACATTGGTTTCCTAGTACCTCTTCTTCTCAATCAATCACACTGGCTTTTTTTCAATGTTGGCAAGCGTATGTTTTTGAGTTGTGGAAGGAACGTAATACACGAATACATGATGGCCTACAAGACCACATGAAGTGCTAGTCAAGATCATTGTCCGGCAGTTGCGTAACAAATCTCTTGCCCTAAAGAATCTGGGTATAAAATGTGATGAACCTCTCCACTCTATCTGGTCCATTAACTAACTGAGACTTCTCTCTTGGTGTAATATGTTTTAGTGAATGTAACTCACTCCCTCTTATCTATGCCCTCTGGTTCTGGTTTTGTTTGATTTTTGTAACAAACCTTTAATTTTATTTGAAAGCCTTTTAACAAAAGAAAAAAAAAATCTGACTAGAAAGCGTAGGCATCATCGATGAACAAACGTAACAGTCTCAAATTACAGTTCAAACAACAATTAATCAATTATGTGTTAAGAAATTTCGTAGGCAAACTTCTTTTATTCAATAGCTCTCTGTAAATCCAAATCACAAGATACTCCAAATGTTCGACAAACTTTACAGAATAAATTTTAGAGCTATTAATACTCAGTTGTGGATAAACAAATTCCACAACCGTCAAAATCCTCATCTAACGACTTCAACAGAATCGTTATTCTCTTTCTCCGATAATCTTCAAGCCGCGTACCGGAGAAGCAATTGATTGAGACTTCCAATCAGATCAGTTTGGCCGAACCGGCTGGTTCGCCAAACATTAATTCCTTTAAACCTTCTACTTCATTTAGAGACTCAGTATTCATACTATGTGTTTTGTTTCCCCAAACAACTCAGCTTATCCGCTCGAGTGATCACCTCCGAAGGAATCGTTGTCTTCAACTTCTTTTGAACGTACTGACGCCACAGCATATCAATACCCCTGCCATTCGAACTAAGCTTGCCCACAAGCTTAAAATCTGGAAATTGCTTGGCCAATTCCCGAACAAAAACCCAACTGTTCTCATGTGTAGGCAAGTCTTTTCATACCACCAAAGAATTGTAACTTGTGGCTACGATATCATGGGGAAACACCACAAACTCATCCAATTCATTTAAAGATTGAGGAAGTGGAGTAACCTGATTATGGTCCCCAAGAAATTTCTTCAGTAAAGACACATGAAATACATGATGGATGGCTGCAGTGGAAGGTAAATGCAATCGATAAGCAACCTTTCAAATCCTCTCCAATATCACAAATGGGCCATAGAACTTTCCCGCAAGTTTCTGACAAATGCGGCGAGATATTGTTGTCTGGCGGTAAGGACGAAGCTTCAAGAAAACTTGCTCACCAATTGCAAATTGCACATCACGACGGTGCTTATCAACGGATTGCTTCATAACCGACTGAGCACGAGTCACATGGTGATTGATCTGGTCCAACATCACGTCACCCGCAATAACGTTTCCAAGTCAGAATTCTTGGTGGATCCAGGTTCATAGCACAGCAGGGATGGAAGATCCCTGCCATATAAGACTCGAAAAGGAGTTGTTTGCAGAGAAGTATGGAATGAAGTGTTATACCATAACTCTGCCCAATGAAGGAATTTGGCCCAAGTCCGTGGATGAGCTGAGGAAAAATACCGGAGATACATTTCCAAGCTGCGATTTGTCACCTCAGTATGTCCATCAGATTTCGGGTGATAGGCAGTAGAAAAATTTAGCTTCGTTTTAGCCAAACGATGGCACTCACGCCAGAAAGAACTCAAGAAGATTCGATCCATGTCTGTCACAATTGATTTAAGTACTCCATGAAGGCGAATCACTTATTTTGTGAATTTTGAGGCCACATCACTTGCAGTAAACGGATGACGAAGTGGAATAAAATGGGAAAATTTGCTCAAACGATCAACCACTACAAGGATTGAATTAACCCCTTGAGACAGAGGCATGCCTTCAACAAAATCCATGGAGATATTTGACAAAACCTGAGATGGAATGGGGAGAGGCTGCAACAAGCCGCAGGGCATAAGGTACTATGCTTATGCGTTTGACACACTAAACACTCTGCAACATGACGCTAAACATCCTTGTGCATACCTTATTCAATGTTTTCAAAACGCCCCCATGTCCCCTGTGTATACTATCATGAAATTCCTGATATATCATAGGAATACAAGCAAAATCTCGAGGCATATACAATTTGTTCTTATAGTAAAGTTTACCATGAGAAACTGAGAAGTGTCAACTTGGTGAATTGTCCTTTTGTGTCAGCAAGATTAAATGCTGAATAGTTGAATCGTTATCGATCTTTGCAAGCAGCTTCTGTATCTCCAAACTCTGCGGTATTGTTAAAGCCAACAGTAAGTGATTAACTTCACAAGACGGTAACACACTTCTAGAGAGACCATCAGCTGCCTTATTTTCCAAGCCCGGTTTGTATTCAATGTCAAACTCATACCCAAGAAGTTTGATCAACCATCGCTGATAATAAAAAGAGATATCACGCTGCTCTAATAAAAATTTTAGGATCTTCTGGTCAGTTCTTACCAATAATTTCTTCCCACATAAGTAACCGTCAATACAATCGCCATCAATTCACGTTCGTAAATAGATTTTTGTTGTTCCCTCGGAGTCAAAGCATAGCTAAAATATGCAATAGGACTATGAAGTTGCATCAAGACTGCGCCTAATTCCATGCCCGAAGCGTCAGACTCCACGATGAACATGATGTTAAAATCTGGCAAACTTAACACCAGAGCTGTTTGCATCAATTTCTTTAGTTCATCAAATGCAGACTGAGCTTTAGCATCCCACAAAAACTTGTCTTTCTTTAACAGAGCAGTCAAGGGACGAGCAATAACTCCATAATGTCGAATGAATCGACGGTAATATCTAGTAAGGCCCAAGAAACCCCGAAGAATTTTGATATTCAAAGGTGTAGGCCAAGACGACATAGCCGCTGTTTTACTCGGATCTGTTGCAACACCTTCTGCAGAGATTATATGGCCCAAGTAATCCACTTTGCCTTTCCCAAATTCACACTTCTTCTCGTTCGCAAACAACATGTTCTGCTAGAGAATATTCAACACCAATTTGACATGAGAAAGATGGTCAGTCCAAGAAGAGCTATATACTAAGATATCATCAAAGAAAACAAGAATGAATCTTCGTATATAAGGGCGAAATAGCTCATTCATTAAGCTTTGGAATGTAGCCGGGGCATTGGTTAAACTAAACGGCATAACCAAGAACTCATAGTGTCCATTTAATGTTTTGAAAGCAGTCTTCTCAACATCATGTTCCTTCATGCGAATCTGATGGTAGCCAGACCATAAGTCAAATTTCGAGAATACACAGGCGCCTTTCAACTCATCTAGGAGCTGATCAATGACATGAATAGGAAATTTTTCTGATATTGTAGCACGATTGAGGGCTATATAATCAACACAAAACCGCCATGCTCCATCATTTTTCTTAGCCAACAATACCATGCATGAATAAGGGCTCCTACTGTGTCTGATTATTCTTGCTTGAAGCATATGAGAAACCAAAACCTCCATAGCTTCCTTCTGCACATGCGGATATCGATATGGTCTCACACTGATCGGTCCATCCCCGTGTTTGAGGTTGATAGCATGCTCACAACCTCTGATTGGTGGAAGAGACGTTGGTTTCTTAAATACTGCAGCAAACTGACGTAAAAGCATATGCAATTGAGTTGAAACCGCAGAAAGATGAAACAGAGAAGACTGAATTGGGTCAAACAACAATTGTTGTGGAACCAACATGTTTACTGATTTCTTAACCTTCTGATGACTTGGTAAAGTCTCCGTATGCAAGTCATGATCACCTCATAGTGTAACAAAAGATCCCTGATAAAGGAAAGAAAGCTGATGAGTTGTCCAATCCACCATACACATCCCCAAAGTTCTCAACCACTGCACACCGAGTATAATATCTGCACTTCTCAATTCCAGAGCCATAAAATCTGCAGTAAACTCCAATGATGTCAACCAAAACTGAGCATCCTTACACACCTCTTGCCCTTTGAAAACCACACCATTACCCAACAGCACGTCACTCTTTGTCCTCAGTATTGGCTTCATCCTAACTTGTTTTACTATATTCGGAGAAATGAAATTGTGCGTAGCCCCACTATCCAACATAACTACCACTTCTGTCTGACCAATTCGTCCCCACAGCTTTGTTGTCGTAAGTGTATCAACACCAAGAAAAGCATTAAGAGACAACTACATACACCTTGGTTTAAGTAAAATCCCTTCTTCACAACCATCATCCATCTGACTATCTTCAAGTAACAATTCAGCATCCTCCATAACCAATCGAACTTGTAACTCTCGGTTTCTACATAAATGTTTTGGACTGTATGGTTCATCACATTTAAAACACTGACCCTTTTTCTTCCTTTCGGCATACTCTGCCGATGAAAGATCACGACGATCCTTATTCCCACTAACACCTGATCTATACTGACTTCTCGAACTACATGTACCAGAGTGAGCTGCAGAACCAACTAGAGCTGAATTTTTCTTCCAGTTAATTGATCCCACAAAAACAGTCCTAGTCTGGAACTTGATTACATTGTCAGCTACCAATACGTCCCCTGCCTTCGCCAATGCTCCATCAAACACATGAACAATAAGCGATGGTTCCATTTCCAACACCATAACAATCATTGCTGGTAAATTCGGTGGTTTCAGCATATTAATAACCGCATTCAACTGCGGCTTCAATCCATTCCGAAATATAGACTCCAAACTTTCTACAGACAAATCCCGAAACCTTGAAGCCAATTCCTCAAATTCGTGCACAAATTCTTCCACCGAACCAAGCTGTTTGAGATTAAACAATCGGTCTCATGGGTTAACATGCTTAGAACGACCAAATCGACACATTAGTTTCTCCTTGAAATTGTTCCAATCCAGAAAAGGATTATGAGACATCTCGTAATTGAACCAACTCAAAACCACCCTAGCCAAACTCAAAGAAACTAAATCCAACTTTTCAATCTCCGTATACTTCCCAAGAGCAAAAAATCATTCAACCATATTAATCCAAGTATAAGCATCGGTACCTTCGAATATTGGCATCTCGACTTTGCGCAACATCGTCTCTCTATTTCCCAAGACGAACTGAATCCCTTATCCTGAACAGATTCGCGATTCTGATCATTAGCAGAATTAGAAACTTTTCCCTCCATCGGAGGTGGTAATTGTGTCGTCTCCACCGGAATTGCCTCGGAAGATCGATGAATCGATGTACCAACATTCCTCTGCAATAGCTGCAAAACCTCAGTGACCTGGCTACTCAACAAATTCAAATGATCCATGTTCTCATCCAAACGCTGAATCGTTTCCCTCTTCGAATCTTGTAATCAGAAACTTGTACCGCAACGCGTGACATACAAACGGCGAGGTCACCATCTGCAACCGAATCGGTAGATCGTGTCGACATCGGCATCTTGAAGCCTGATCACCGCAACAACTGTTAAGAAATTTCTTAGGCAAACTTCTTTATTCAATAGCTCTCTGTAAATCAAAATCACAAGATACTCCAAATGTTCGACAAACTTTACAGAATAAATCTCAGAGCTATTAATACTTAGTTGTGGATAAACAGATTCCACAATCATCAAAATCATCCTCTAACGACTTCTAACATAATCGTTATTCTCTTTCTTCTGTCAAAGTTAGTCATTAGCAGAATTATTCCACGTGTCAAATCCAACGATTATAAATATTTATATATTTTTATATAGGGTTTTGTGCAAAAAAAAACCTTTAAGTAACTACTTTTTACAATTTAAAATTCTAAGGAAAATAAAAACTTCAATTTAACTCTCCAATTCGCCTCCATAACCTCAATTGTAAAATATAATTATAGAATTAGTTGAATTATTAATGGTGAGTCATGTGTTATTCTCGGTCATTATTCCTTTATTTAATTTTCTGCTAATTCTTAGGAAGTTATGTGTTAGTGACTTAATGGGTATTTTAGGGGGAAAATGGTCAATTTCTTATTGAACTTTTTCCATCGTGTCGAATTATACATGAACTTAGGGACTCGATATTTTTCAATGTTAGATGTTAAAAATTTAAATTTTCTACATAAACTTATTCTTTTGTGCCAAAATATATGTTGACCAATCGGGGATGTTAATCAACCGTTAATTCTCTGTTTTTGCGAAGAAAAATGGTCAATATTTCACTGAATTTTTTTCATCGTGCCAAATTATACATGAACTTAGGGGCTCAGTATTTTTCCAAGTTATATGCTAAATATTCAAATTTTCCACATAAACTTATTCTATTGTCTCAAAATATGCATTGACCAAACGGGTTGTTAGTCAACCTTTAATTGTCCGTCATTAAGTTAATTTTTCTGATGCATCTCGACTGATGTGTCTTAATAAAAATGAGTTGGAAAATTAAGTAAGATTGTGTCTTTTAGAAATCAGAAAAATAGAGGAATGACATCGTGTTGGTGACGTCGAAAAGATTGGGGCAAAATTTGGGATTACATTAAGGTTCTTTGCAAGAAATGTTTTCTTCTTTCTTTTCGGATTTCACATCAAACTTTTTTGATGTCAAGTGAATTCAAGCATGAGTCGAGTATTGAGAGAATCTGTCGAGTGGTTGTGTGGAGTTTAGGAGAACAAAGGGAAGACGATCGGGTTTAAGCAATGAGGTAAGTCTTTTCTATTTATTCATGTAAGTTTTTCAATTTCAAATTCAGATCAGTGAAGTATTATTCAGTTTATTAGTCTCCTCTTTCAATCGATTCATTGATCAAAATGCTTCAGCAAATCTCTCTTTCCTAACTCTGTTTCCAACACGTATTACAAACGGAAAATATCTATCAGAAATCTAGTCGAGAGATTTCATATGAGAGTCATTTTCGGAGTTTCTCGAAAATCTGTCGGAAATATCGAACTTGGAAAAAACTGATGGACAATAAACATAAACTAGAAACGACTTATTATGTAAACATTACTGATTACAACTCAAAACACAAGAACATTACATTATAACACTTTATTCCCATAGTTCTCTTCTTAATATATTTTGCCTCTTTAACATACTTAAGACATTTCATTACAAACGCACCATGGTTTATTTAAATTCATACACTCACAAAGTGCATTGCTATTGAATGCTTTTAGTGACCAGGCTGAGTCTGAACAGCTTCTCCGGCGTAAGAACAACACCTTGAGCAGCCACGGTAACCTCTGTAGCAGCAGCCATGACGGCAGTAACCACCTCTTCCTCCATTGTATCCTCCTCCTCCATTGTAACCTCCTCCGTTATGTCCTCCTCCATTGTAGCCTCCTCCTCCGTTATGTCCTCCTCCGTTGTAACCTCCTCCTCCATTGTATCCCCCTCCGTTGTGTCCTCCTCCGTTGTAGCCTCCTCCGTTGTTTCCTCCTCCGTTGTAGCCTCCTCCGTTGTTTCCTCCTCCGTTGTAACCTCCTCCTCCGTTGTAGCCACCATTATATTGGTCAGGTTGCACAGTTTTATCACTCTCTGACTTTACCGTGCCTGTCCAAAATAACTCATTAATTATTTCAAAGATATTTTTTAGTACGTGCATATAAATCGAATCACTAGTTTCTGTAAAGGGATTTACAACATTATAATATTTACTCTATCTTGAATTAGTATAAAACATATCTAAATAGTTATGAGTTATTACATGGACTGATACGAATTATAAATTTCAAAATCATGCGTAAGTAAAAATGTGTTTCGATTTAAATGAAATCTTCAGATTGGACTTGGAAGTTGGAACGGACGAAGTACTAATATTACGTACTCGATTGGCTATCAGCTGCAGCAACCACTTCAGAGACGACGAGAAGAACTGCGAAGAGACCAAACAGAACCAAAGTCTTAGAAGCCATTTTCTTACAACCTCTAAATTATAAATTTCTTTTTATTGAAAGAGAAGTGATGGATAAAATGTTACACTACATGGACTCTATTTAAAGAAAACTGCTATGATGGAATGAGAAAAGTCAAATAACTACTCCGTCAAATTAAACAATATAAATATTATTTTTTTTTTATCACAATAAAAAATAAAATGGCAATAAGGAGGAGATGTTTCGTCTAAGCATTTAATTGTCCATTTATGGTGTGTTTCCTACCGGAGTTTCCATTGTAGGGAATTGTGTTTATCTTACATGTTAGTAATATGAGTTTAGGAAAAAGTTTTTGGCTATGGATCAGATCTTACAGATCCGATTATTGACAAAAAAAGAAAGAAAGTAGCATTTGAGACATATAACTCAAATTTTAGCAAATGATAACAAACTCAATTGATTGACTAATCTTTCGTTATATTTGGAGGATTCCAAAAGACTCATATGCATTTTCAAGGTTTATTTTTCTTTTCCTAGATTTCTTATTTTTTAAACTCGAAAATAGATTTGCTAGCTAGTAATGTTAGAAAGATGTATGTCAAATTAAAAAAAAAATGATTTGTTTTTCTTTTTAAGGTGATTAGCTAGAATACTCCATATTAATAGTGTAATGACTCAAATACTTTATAATAATACATAATTACTCAAATACTCTTATAAAATCCTAAAATGTCATTTTACCCTTTTTAGATGTGTAAAAAAACCTAATAACAAAATGTCATTAATGAAATGTGCTATGTCAGCACTATGCGCGACAAAGTCTACCACACTAAAATTTTTACAGTGTGGTAGATTTAAGTAGTGGTGGTAGAGTTTAGTAGACTTTGAACCTCATCTAGTAGATTTAGGCAGATTTTATTATCATAGTTTGGAAGAGTTTGACATAGTTTGTAACGACAGTGTGACAGACTTTAGTAGATTTTGTACCACTAGGTGACATATTTTGACAGAGTTTGATAGAGTTAGTAACGACAGTTTGACAGAGTTTGATAGATTTTGTACTATGTGTACCATAGATTGGATGATTTATATTTGACAGTGTAGTAGAGTTAGGTAGAGTTATTTCATTTAACCTAATTTGTAGAATGACGAGTTTACCCCTCAATTATTTGTTCACCAACCTTCTTCCTCGCGCACTTACTGCAGCTGTACACCATTGAAGCACAAAATCACCATTTTTTCTTGAGCTCATTTCTTAAAATTTTCTTTCTTATATTGGATCTATGGATAAAATCATCTTAGTTTATGGAAATTAGATTCTCGACAAAACTCATTGGTTTTTTGTAGTGGATGCTTCTCTTGGTTGTAAAATTCTTGAAGTGAGTGAAGAACTACGTTATGATGAGTTTGTGCAGATGGTGCATGAAGATTTTGATCTAAATCAACAGATCTATAAGGTTAAACTTAGCTACATCTCAAATGAACTTATGCAGTCACTACCACAGAATACACCTCATGTATTTGTTACCAACAAGAGGTAATTGCGTGGGTATGTGCAACATTTTTGAAAGAAGCAATTCGTCTATGTGTGGAGATTTCGAGGAGATCTCATGTAGCTGTGGAAGAAGGTAGAAGATTTGAGGCTAAATGCGAGCCTTCTTTTGATAAATCTGAGTCTACGTTTGGTAGACTATCTTTAGAGCTTGGTAGAGTTAGGCCGACTGTCAAACAAGAAGAGGAACACGTTGACTACGGTGAAGAAGACATGGAACCAGAAATGAGATTCGACTACTGCGAGGATCTAGATGGTGCAGGCTCTGGTGATGAAGACTTCATGAGTGTTAAGAGGAAGTGTAATGAAGAAGATATAAATTTACCTCCTGACAAGAGAGATGAATATTTAGACATCGAAATGAGGTCACTTCAATTGGCTGTTGGTCAAATGTATCCCACAAAAGAGGATCTTGAGACAAGGTTGAAGACATATTCTGTGTTACATAGGTTTGACTTTGATGTCGTCTCTTCATCGAAGATGTTATTGGTGGTGAGATGATGGGTTCTAAATTGCGCTTGGAGAGTCCGTGCTTCGCGTCATGATGAGAGTCTGTGTTTTTATATCCATATCTACTGTGGAGAACACACTTGTTCCGTTACAAAGAGGTCATCTCGCGCACGTCAAGAAACGCCCGATATTCTTGGACGTTTATACTTGGATTTTGTTGATGGTGTTGGGCATCCTGTTCTTCCTGCTCATGTTGCTGAATCACTAAACAAACGTTTTGGTTTGAATGTACAATTTTCTTCATGGTAGAGTTTGGCATAGCTATGGTAGCACATGGTAGACTTTGACAGAGTTGTATAGAGTGTGGTAGACGTTAGTAGATGTTAGAGTATACATGGTAGACTTTGGCAGAGTTTAATAGAGTGTGGTAGATTTTAGTAGAGTTTCGTGTAGGCAACTATAACTTTGACGCTCTATTTGTATTCTATACAGATGAAGTACTGGAAGACACATCGTAGTTTAAAGGAAGCTCGGGCTCTAGTAACAGGAACTGCAGAGTTTAGTTTTGTAGAACTTCCCTCATATTTGTATATGATTCGACGAGCAAATCTAGGAACACTTATCAAGCTTGAAGTAGACGGAGATGATAGGTTTAAGTTTCTATTCCTTGCATTTGATGCAAGAATCAGAGGATTTTCGTATATGAGACAGGGTGTTGTTGTGGATGGAACGTTTTTACAAGGGAGATATAAAGGGACTCTTCTAACAGCCACAATGCAAGACGGAAATTTCAACATTTTCCCTATGGCTTTTGGTGTGGTTGATAATGAAAATGATGAGTCTTGGGAATGGTTTTTTAGACAATTCAACCGTGTTAATCCTGATGATTAAGAATTGTCCATCATTTCGGATAGGCATAGATCAATTGCCAAAACAATAACAAAAGTGTATCCGCTCTCGTCTCGGGGGATTTTCACTTACCATCTACGCAAGAACATTTTGTCCAAATTAAGAGGAGGAGAGTCGTTTAAGCTATTTAAGAAAGCTGCAACTACATATAGGCTTGACGAGTTTAATGCCATCTTCAGCCAAATAGAGAGAGTAAATCCAAGGTTGTACGAGTATTTGCTAAGGGCGGATGTTCGCTTGTGGAGTCGTGTTCACTTTCCCAGAAATAGATACAACTTCACCACGTCCAACATTGCTGAATCAATTAATCATGCGTTATCTGAAGCGAGAATGTTTCCTATTGTGCAGCTTATAGATGCCATTAGGGCAATGTTAACACGGTGGTTTGCGAAGAGAAGGGCAAAGGCAGGGTCAAAAACGACCATTCTCACTACAACAATCGAAAAACTTCTAAAGGTATAGCATGGTAGAGTTTAGTTGAGTAATAAATCTTTTATGATAGAGTTTGGTAAAGTGTATTCGAGTTTGGTAGAGTTTGGTAGACACGGGTATTCTGTTATGCAGAGTATAATCTACGACGTATGTTTTCTGTCCTTGCATAATAGACTTCTTGAAGCCACGCAGTACAATGTGCAAGACATAGATGACCATCAA
This sequence comes from Lepidium campestre, assembly GCA_009757365.2. Lineage (NCBI taxonomy): Eukaryota > Viridiplantae > Streptophyta > Magnoliopsida > Brassicales > Brassicaceae > Lepidium > Lepidium campestre. Next base: position 99,235 of record WJSH01004707.1, read on the forward strand.
GTTGTTGTCACATGCTCGTCATCTTCACATTTGGTAAATCTGACGGAGAAAACGTGTTCTTGCAAACGGATTGACTTGGATAAAATACCTAGCGTACATGCCCTAGCCGCAGCAGAAGCATGGCAGCGTTCGAAGATCGAGCTCACGGATCCGTACTACCATACGAGTTACTTGTATCATGCGTACGCCAATTGTGTAATGTCGAGAGAGGCAACACTTCCTATACCCGAAGATGTCGCTAGTAAAGTTTGTAAACCTCCTATTGTACATAACCAACTTGGTAGGCCAAAGAACTCGCGGCTTAAAAGTTGGTTTGAGTACTCATTGTAGGCAAAACATCCAAGGAAAGTGACGACTTGTTCTAGATGTAAAGGAGTGGGACATAATGCACGAACATGTAGAGCATACGTCCAATCTTAAGACCGTGCAGAGTGTACGTTGAAGCTTGCAGTGATGAAGAAGGGAGCGATTTAATCAGGGCATCAAATGGTACTCTGCCCTAAGGATGCCTCGTTAAATCTATCCGAATCCATCACCAATTTCGCATGGTAGACTGGGATCCTACTATTGATGTGCAAACCGAATATAGCTACATACAGCACCACCAGCAACCCCACCATCTTCCTCTTTTCAAGCGATCAATCCTTGCATCCACTTAATATTTCGTCAAGCTCAGCCCAGTTCGGACCATTACTGTGGGTTAAACCCATCTATGCCCATAAATCTCCTGCGGCTAAGTCTGCATCATTAGGATCATGCAATCCACAATTGAGCTGTGTGATATGTTGAAACTCATGCAAAGAAAATCTAATTGGCCGACCATCGGCCAACACCCACAGCTCATGCGTCTTAGCTGTCTGAAGCATATTTCTCAATAGGTGTTGCACATGTTTGCTTGCCCATGTGAACCTGCGCCAACAAACTTCAGTATAATACCAAGTTGAGAATTCTTCTCTATATCATCGTATGCATCAACGCCAATAAGACTCCTCATCGTTGTAATTTTCTTCAATGTGCAATAGTGGTTAATGCTTCTGTTTATCAGCGGGAGATTTTCTCTCGAACCTACCCTCTGAGGGTACTTCTCCTCTTCCGCCTGAAAAAATAAACAAAACAATTGTTAAAAACAAAGTCGTCCAAACTCAACTACTCTATAAACTAACTCTACTAAACTCCATCAAACTATAAACTACGTTTACCAAACTCTATTAACTATAAGCTATGTTTATCAAACTCTACCAGCTATAAACTAACTTCACTAAACTCTGACACGCTATAACCTAACTCGTTCAAGCTTTATCAAACTGTAAACTAACTCTACCAAGCAAACCCAACGAAAAGCACAGAGAAAGATAAAGAAGAAGACAAACCTAGAAAATCTAGCAAGCTCTGACACACTACAACCTAAGAATCGACACAAACCCAAAAAATCTACCAAAATCTAACACATTACCAACTAAGAATCGACAAAAACCAAGAAAATCTACCAAAATCAACCAAATTACAAACTAAGATTCGAGGCAAACCCAAAAAATGTAAATCCTAAAACTTCTCATACAACATTTACCAAAAGCAAATAATGCCCTAAAACTTTTCAGATCTGGAAGTTTAGGGTTTCAAATCCCTCAAACCCTAAGAAAACAAAACCAAACTCAATATGTTATAAATCATTACGATTTGGAGTTCGAAATCGCAAAACAAACACTACATTACCTTCGATTAGAAGAAGAATAAGAAGAAGAAGAAGTCACCGCCGCAATTTTGTAATGAAGAATAAGAAGTTCTATCGTGAAAGAGAGAATAAGAGAAGTTAGAAAGTTTATTTTTTTAGTGGCAGTTTTGTAATATAGCTGATAACTCCTATTATTTAGGACATTAGCCACCTTTTTTTTTTCAAAAAATTTGAAGAATATTTGAGTAATTAGATGTAATTTATGAAGTATTTGAGTCATTCATTATTTTTTTATCACAATCAGAAATAAAATGTTAATAAGGAGATAAGTACCAAAATATGCATGAGTCATTTGTGTACGGTCGATTTATGGTTGGTAGTTGGATTAATTGTAAATAAATTTGAGACTCCATAAATGCCACTTTGTCTTTTAGATATATCTATCCACTTCTTGAAACACAATGCATTCACATTGATATATATATATAATTCAATTATTGGATTATTATTTTGATTGTTATGTCGACAGAAAAAGCCGTGGTACTGTCTAACTGGTTCAATGATCTGATCTTTCTACCAATCCTTGCCCACAGATTTTGAACATGAAGTGATAAATAGAGAATTGAAACTATAAGATTTAGCTTGGTTTAATCTTTATATATTTTTATATATTAAAGCAAAGGTCATTTACATTTTGGACTTCAAATTATGTGTGTCATAAACTATAAGATAAAATTAACTTATGCTTTGGGTCGGTCAAAATTTTTATTGATTAGATACGTTAGATTACGTGATTTTCCAAAAAATCTTGCATTATCTTCTAAATTTAAATATGTGATTTTTATGTTCCAAAAAATATTGCATTATCTTCTGAATTTAAATTTGAATATGTAATTTCTAATCTTAACTATTTATTTAAATTTACCTTTTAAAATCTTGATTGGTCATTTAAAAAAAGATAATAAATAATATTTAGAAAATATTCGTTAAACGAAAAATAGACTGAATATTTATTTAAGGAAAATTAAGTATTAAGAATATTCGGGTATCCGGATTTGGGTGGGATATTTTTGGGTTACAGTTTTTTTGGTTCATTAGATTTAAGACTCATTCGAATATTTTTATTCTTTGGGTCGGATTTGGTTTGGTATAGATCGAGTTTGAGTATTTTTATATAAAAAATCAAAATTAATAAAGATTTAATAGAAAAATCTCTAAAAAAGCCAAAATTTAATAGAAATATATCGAGTACAAATACAGTTCTTGATTCGGTTCTGGTTCGGGTTTGAGTTCGGTTTTCTGGGTACATAGATCTAGGATCTATTCTGTTACTTTGTCAGGTATTTTTATTTTTTAGATCGGTTTCATAGTTCGTTATACTTGAATATTGAAGCTAAAAAAAACTTAACCCCGTGCTATAATGCGGGTTGAATCCTAATCGTTAAAGAAGAATATTATTATGAAATTTGTTTTTTTGGGACATCAACAGAATTGGAACAATGCAAAAATATGAACATGGCATGCACAAGGATGTGGCGTGGGTAAAATACCCGGGACCAAAAATCTAAATTGGAACAGACTCGAAATAATAGATATCAGATAGTACTCGAAACCGAAAAAAATATACGATGGGTCCTCTTCGTCTATATCCATGGATATCAAAAAATATCAGAAACCGAACGATACTTGAATGGATACCTGAATGACCCGAACACATGTAGACGTATAAGGAATTTTAGAGTAATATTTTTATAAAATTCGGGTATATAGGTATTTTCAAGAATTTTCGGGTAATTGTTTACAAAATATTCGGATACTTTTGGGTATTCAGATATTTTTCGAGTAAATAATTATATTTTCGATATGAAATGCCCGGATATATAGTGGAACTAAAATATTTTGGCTAAAATTTGTACCCGATCCAACCTGAAACCGAAACATATTGTATTTGGTTCTTACATGGGTATTAAAAATATGAACCAAAACCGGCTCATACCTAAATGGACCCTATCCGAACTCGAACTGATATATAAACAGTTTTTAAATGGGTATAAAAATTTCACACCCAAAAGACCTGGACTAGAATGGAATTCACCCGAAACCAATTCGAAACATGCACAAATCTAAAAATGATCTAAAATTTTATTTTAGAAAAAATTATAATGAAATTTTATAATGGAAAATTGATATATGTAGTTAATTTATGTCGAATGCAATCAGAATATCTATTATCCATATCACGTATCTTAAAGGAGGCTTGATATATGTATGTTTCTACTTTTTGCAATTGAGGAGTAAAGGAATACATAACATAAATCTTGAGACGTTGGAGCGTGTAGAGACTAAAGATTCGAACTTAATTATGACGTGGACCAAATTCCCAAATGCCCTTAATCAAGGAAAAAAAATTCAACATGACCTCTCTTAATTCTACATGCCCTTATTCATTTAAGATACTATGCAATTCTAATTTTGTCATTCATTTAATAATATATTCTATTATATTCAATTATATTATTTAATTTTTAATAAAAATATAAAAAAATCACATTATTATTTCTTGTTTTCATGATTAATTAGATCTGCAAAAAAATTTCTAATTCACGAATATGTACAACTTGATACAATTTTGTACAACCGAACTCATGATAATCATATTTTTAGATGAGAATAAATAAATAATATGCTAAAATCATTCTCAAATCATAAAAATATCATAAACCAAGAAAACAATTTACTTTCTTTCACAAAAATATATAACTTTTATATAATATATTACAAATGAAATGAACAAACAATTTAATGATATATATAAGGAAAAACAACAATTGGAAGTCTTTTACATTACGGCTTTGTTAGGCTATCAATATCCTTAATTTTTTATGGTTACTTTGTGTTTGTGAGGTATAAATTTAAGAAAACCATCAATATTGTGTTTTACAAAATTTGAATACATGAAAATATTTTAATTGCACTATTATTTCATATGTACAACCAGACAAAATTGATTTAAATTGGCGTACAACCTGTTATTCTTAAAAGTAGATGAATATACAACTATGTTTTATTTTGTACAATCATGTCCAACCATACAACTATGTATATATTTGACGGCGTTAAAATCTAAAAATTTAATATGACAGCGCCAGAATAATAATAATTTAATATTATTTTTGTCAGATATAATATGATGAGGCAAAACAATAATATTTTAATATTATTTTTGTTTCATACGTTATTATAAAATAATATTTTAATATTATATTTTCATTTTAGTGTTTTATTCTTTTCTTTGTTTCAGTGTTTTAATGAGATACATTGTTGTTCCAAAATGTACCTAATGTACCAATATAAATAATTAAATTATTACATAATTAAAACCGAGAAATATTGTTGTCCCAAAATATATATGATGTACCAAAATAAAAAAAAATTTTGCTAAGACATCACAAAGTTCTAAAATCCAAAACATACAATATAAACATTGTAACTTTTTATAAAATCCAGAAACATAGTTGTCCTAAAATGTACATGTTGTACTAAAATAAATAACTTAATATTAATACTAAAATATTACAATACGAACTCTAATAAATAACTTTTGTTTTTGTTTAGAATTTCATTTTAATTTACAGATTTTAAATTATATTTTTGATATTTATTGTTAGTTTAGATATACAAACAATTTATGAAATATACAATAATAAAAAAATTTAATGAAATTTGACAATTTGTAATTTTTCCGGAAACATAATTGTCTGTAAATATGCAAGTTGTCCCAAAAAAAAAAAAGACCTTTTTGAGAATCATCTGATCAGAAAATAAAAATTTTAGATAATCCATCTTGCATAATGGATAATCCATGAAGTGGATCCAATCTATGGTTAGGTTTGTAGTTCTTTTAAACTAGAAATGTTTTTTTGTCTTTTACATATTTTCAAGATTAAAATAAATGAAAAAGAAATGATTTTTTATAAGAGGGTAAATGAGCAAAATTTGGTCCGTATCACGTCCATAGGCGAAAATAAACCTGCAACTTTATTTATGCAAAAATAATAATTGTTTTAGATAATATTGGAGATAGAAGAAGAATTGAGTTACGTGAGTATACACTTCTCTCTGTTTTCTATCTTGTTAACCGGTTTAGTGCCATGTGCAATTAGTTCTAATAACCAATTGTAACTAGAAAACCCAAAAAATAAAAACCAATTGTAACTAATTCACAAGATGAGATCGTTTTACTCAGCTTGTATATAAAGATCAAGAAACTTTGTTACTCGATTCTTCATGGTAGCGATTCTGAGATTCAGCAAAACAGTTTTTCAATTTTCTTTGCTTCTTCGCCATGTCTAGAGAAGAAAATAGTACCAAAACTGTGGTTCTGGTGGTTGTGACGGTGTCGCCATACGTGTTATCAAGCTCGGACAATCCCAGAGCTCTAATTTCTCCAATCTTTTTGAATGGAGGAAATTACAATGAGTGATCCGTTGAAATGTTAAACGCTTTGCAAGCAAAGCAGAAATTGGGGTTTATCAATGGAGTTCTTCACAAAACCTTCTGTTGAAGACCCGAACTATGAGAATTGGCAAACAGTTAACTCGATGATCGTTGGTTGGCTAGGGGCTTCAATTGAACCGAAAGTGAAATCCACAGTGACGTTCATCTCTGATGCTCACCAATTGTGGACCGAACTGAGGCATCGATTCTCAGTCAAAAATAATGTGCGAGTCATCAGCTGAAAGAGCAGCTCGCTTCTTGTCGACAAAACAGTAAACCTATAATCGAATGCTATGGAAAATTGTGTTCTCTTTGGGAGGAGTTACATATGTATCGACCTATTCCTAATTGCTCTTGTGGAACAACAACGGAGAATATAAAGAAAGAGAAAAAGAGAAATTGCATCAGTTTGTAATGAGTCTTGATGATGCAAAGATTCGACAATTTTTGATAAGGGATCCATTACCTTCACTTGTTGATGCTTATTCTCGAGTGGTAAGAGAGGAACAAAGAATTTTGAATGCTCTGGATCGTGATCAACAATAAAGTGTTATTGGTTTTCTTGCTCGAGGAGAATCCTTTTATAAAAATCGATCTGATGTTACGATTCTCAAAAAAGAAGCAACTACTATTGTCTTGTACTCATTGTGGTAGAACTGGTCACGAGAAGGGAAGTTGCTGGCATATTGTCGGATTTCCTGAATGGTGGGAAAAGATAAATGATAAATAAGAACATGGAAAAGGAAGCGGACAAGGTCGTGGAAGAGGTGCAGGACATGGAAAATGTCTGATGATTGTAGCTCATTCAGCACACGCTACGCTTATATGTTTCCTGACTTTACTGCAGAACAGTGGAAGGCTTTGCAAGATCTTCTCAGTGGCAAAACAAACTCTGCAAATCCAACCACTTTAGATAAATTGTCGGGTAAGGAGGTGCTCGGTGATGTGATTCTAGACACCAGAGCGTCTCATCACATGACTGAGAACCTCACCTTTTTAAGACAGCTTGAACAAATACCTCCTTGTGTTGTTGGTTTTGCTGATGGAAGTAAAACATTCTCTATTCATATGGGAAATTTCCCAATCTCTGCTAATATCTCTTTGACAAATGTCTTATATGTGCCTTCTTTGGACTGTACTTTGATGTCGGTTTTTGAAGATTCCGGATCCGCAAGTATTAGGTAGCTGTGAATTTATAAAGATCTCAATCCGCGTGTATCAAGGAGCATATCGAGTTACCATAGAAGAATATTGAGCAGTTATTGCTGATTGCTTCATCACAAGAAATTGATGAAGACTTTTCTTATCGGGAAAATGGAGCTGATTGATCGCGGATCACAGTTCTACTTAAGGAAACGAGAAGCTTAAATTGAAGTTGCATATCAGAGAATGAAAGAACTTGGGGGGAGAGACATAGAGAGAACGAAGAAAAGTTGTTTAGACTTTGTTTTTTGAGTTGTTGGTGTCCTTTAAAAATCATTAGGATTGTGTTTATAGGCTTTCTAGATTTTCGGGTTCTTTTTGTGAGAGAGAGTAAAAACGAGATCATAAGAGTTGTAAGAATTCTTTCTCTAAATATAGTAAAAGCGTTTTCTTGACGCATTCCAAGAGTTTATTTGTTGAATTAACTCGATGTCATGTTCTTTGTTTTTCATTTGGTATTAGAGCGGGTTCATGAGGAGGAATCTCACAGTTCTTTTTTTCATTAAGGTTGATTGAGGATACATGGAGAACTCACAACAGTTTGTTGCAGTCTCCAAGCCTTTGAAGCTTGATCCAAAGAACTATAGTTACTGGAAAGCGCAGATGACTCAACTGATACAAGGAATCGATAGTTAAGTGTGGGATGCTATTGAAGATGGTTGGACTCCACCAGCCGTGGTTGATGTTGAGGGAAGGCAACTCCTAAACCAAGACGTCAATGGAATGCAGAAGATAAATCAACTGTCAAGTACAATTCCAAAGTCGTGTCAGCTGTTTTCAACGCCTTGCATATCAATCAGTTCAAAAGGGTTCAAGGTTGCACAACAACAAAAGAAGCTTGTGATATTCTACAAATGTCCTTTGAAGGAACCAACAACGTGAAGAGGACCAGAATTGATATGTTGACATTGCAATTTAAACAATTGACCACAGGGGAAGATGAGTCCATTGATGACTTCAACAACAAGCTGAGTTCAATCGCCCATGAAGCGCTTGTTCTTGGAATAATGATAAAAAACTTGTCAAAAAATTCCCCAAGAGTCTTCCATCAAAATTTCAGTCTCACAAATCTGCTATTGAGGTATCTTTATAATATGATGATTTAAAATTTGACCAAGTTGTAATAATGCAGGCGTATGAGTTACAACAAAAAGGAAAAATCAAGATGCTAGTCAGAGCATTGTATTGGTGGCGGCTAACAAACAAAAGTTTGGTGTGACTAAACCTCTTGATGAAAAAGTTGCCCTCATAATGAAAAAGTATTTCAAAAAATTTGAAAGGGGTAAACGCAAAGTTGGCCAGAAAAGCAGTAGATTAGAAGGAAATAAGGACAACTTCAAATAAGACAAATAAAGTTTTGAGTGTGAGGGTTATAGTCATTTAAAGCAGAGTGCCCAATGATCCAGCGGGTGAAGCAACTCAAATGCTATGAGTGAAAAGGGTATGGACATACCAAAACTGACTGTCTCGGCCTATCTAAGAACAAGAAAGCCGAAAGATCCTATAATGCTGAATGGGGTACAAACATCCTGAACAACTGCATCGCTCAGCTAGACATTGTAGAGGAGGGTGATACTGGAGAACAACAACCCACTTGTACAATTAATGAGGATGATGACAATGATTCAGAAGATGACTTAGGATTGTCAACAGAAGACGAAATAAGCATCTTACTCACCCATATGGTTGATGTCAAGAAAACCAATCAAGCTCTTGAAACATAAAATAAGCAGTTAATAAATCTGATCATCGAGTTGGAAAAGGATATCGAACAAGAGAAAAAGAAAAGCACTGATCTTGACATCCGGTTGAGTGAGCAACTGAGAAATATCAAGATGTTGAGAAAATGTTCTAAGGATTTGGATCGCATCTTATCATCTGGAAGGACTGAAAACACACATTGGGGTCTAGGTTTATAGTGAGGAATGTTGGTGATACAACCAAGTTTGTAAAGATATTTGTATCAGCTTCATAATGATAAGCTCCTCATCAACAGTATGTACCTGCTAATAAATTGATCACCAGTCAACAAAGGAATGGTCAATATCACACAAAAACTCATGTCGAAGAAATCAATATCAATACAAAAAGACAAGACAAGCACCTGATGGAAGGTATGTCGACTACTCTTGCATATAGTGGATTGATTGCTGGTATTGAGGAAAATATAATCCCATAAGGACTGAATGCCACAAAATTCCAGAGGAAGATTAATGAAGCAGCAAATCATAACGATTTATTGGGACAACTTAAAGACAAACAAGTTCTGGGTTAGGAAACAAGACCTCAACAACAATGTTGCCTACATTGATGGACACGGAGTTGGTGATGAAAACTGGTATATTGACAGCGGTTAGTCTTATCATATGAACTAATCAATCAACAGTCTGTGTAACTTTAAGAGTGTGTGATCTTGACGGGTGACGTTTGGTGATGGAGCCAAAGAGAAAATCCAAAGGAAATGCATCAAAACCGGTGAAAGCCTACCAGAGCTTTGTGAGGTAGATCTTCATCACTATAGGAGATATTCATCCTCGAATTTGACTAGCTCTTGGTACCATCAATATGTCTATCTTCGGTTCTCAAGATTAAGAATCGTCTAGTTGCTTGGCATAAGCTTTCTTTTTTAAGGTTAGATAGTTGTTCAAGTTTTAGGTTTTGATCTTTTTCTATTAATTTTCTTCTAAGTTTAGATTTGAGGTTTCTCTCTTAAGAGATTTGTGTTTGTGGAAAATCTATTTATTGTTGGCCTTTGATCCCATGAATATCAAATCATATGTTCACCATATGTTTTCTCGAATCAATGTAATATTTATTTAAATGAGAAAAAATATTATATTGTTCCTAACTAAGCAAAAATTGTTAGAAAAAAACGCATGAGTTATTGTTTTTTTGTATTTTTTTTAAACTTTTTTTTTCTTTTGGTTGGAGGATGGGAGACTAAACAATTTTCTTTTTTAGTCGGTGGATGGGAGAATAAGCTCCCACTGTTTTATTCGTAAAAGTCAAACCTATAATTACAACCGTACTAGCCGTGTATAAGCAGATCTATTTGCGTCATCTAACAAAATTTATCTAACATCATGTGGGCAAGAATCAAGTAAATGAAATCTTAATTTTAGTTCGAACCCAAAATTTGCTAATTTGTATGCGATATGATTAACTTTCCTATACACACGCTTAATCTGGACAATTCAGTCTCTTGATAAGAAGTCATAGCATAGGCGTGCTAGGAAGGAAAATATAAGAGAATCACTAATCCTTGTCTTGAGAAACTCCACCATTATTTCTGAATAAATCTCTAACTCCAACCTCGTTATTATCCTCTCACATGCCAAGAGCAGAGCGTAAGATACTCCCCATAATTCTACCAATGGGACTGAGCATATTCCATTGAGTAATGCTAAGCCTCCACACCAATCCCCTGCACTGTTGCGTAGAACAACATGCTATTGCCAAACCAGGATTTTTGTGTGATGCTCTATCTATATTCATCTTAAATCATATATTGCTCGACGGATTCCACGAGATCATCTTCTTAACCCGTATATGTTCTCTTGTACAATTCCCCACTTTTTAGTTTGCTCGCTCCATTTACTTACCCAAATCTTTAAGGAACAACACTCTATCTCAACATTTTTTATAAGCACCAAACATTACACCGCCATTTCCATCCCCACCATGTAGCCATGGCGAATAGTGTTGACCATTTTCTTTCACCAGTTGCATCATCGTCCAGGTTCTCATAAATCCATTCAAATCAAATTTTCATGAAGAAGGTAAATAAAATAATTTAATAGTGTAATACTACCAATAAATCCATTATAGCGTTAATTATGAATTTATACATTAATATTGTTATTATCAACACAATTAACTGGTTAATATTGGGCCATTGTTAGATTAATTTATAGTGAATAAAATCATTTGGACGCTGAGCTCATTATATTAGGTATTTCTTTCTTTATGGAAAGAATCATTGGCGGGTATTATCCCCCTCTTAACAATGAGAAATTGTTTCAAATTTTCTCTCTTGAAATGAGAAATTTCTTCCAAATGCTTATCTTTTGTGCCTTCTTGCACTCTAGGATTTGATCATCCGCTTTTAATAGCATTCAAATCCCTATATTTTAGGATTACATGAAAATTCCAACGGATTTCAAAGAAAGTGGATTGAAGACTTCCAAGTTTTCGTGAAGACATCCTTTGGTTTCTTGATCAGGGTTCTTTATCTTTGTTATGTTGCTTGTTATTCTCATTATGTAATACCGATGTATCGCTCTTATTCTAATATGGTTGTAATCACGTTTTAATTATCTAATGAAGTTGTGCACAAAAAAAAACATATATCCCTCGATTATGTTAATGTTGTCCTTATAACTCGATTATTATTTAAAGCATTCAAGGAGAAAACCAACATATAGGAAAACTAGTGTATACAAAAATGTATTTTTAGAAATAATTGGCATGTTAATTGAAGCACTCGAGTAGGAAAAAAAAAACATTTTTAAAGACATTACATTATTAAAGTGTAACATCAATAGTAACCCAACACAATGGTAATTATCAACTAATTTTATAAGCATATGCTAATATTGTTATTATCAATAGAATTTATAAGTTAACTCATATATTACATGATTATCTTGATGTTATCCATCTAACTTGAACATTAACAACAATCTAAGTGTTAATTTACTGGTTTAAACATATATTACCTTATTTCATTTTTATTTTCCATCTAACTTCATCATTTATCAAGTAACACATAAGATTTGTTCATCAATCGATCATATAATGGTCTCTACTTCTAATTTTTTTGGAGACAACAAGGACAATATTAGCAAACTAACTATATAATAGTAAAAAGAAAAATATTCTCTATATTTCTAAATTATTTGCTATTTTACCATTTTCTATAGTATTATGGCTTATAACTCTTTCATAATGTGCTGAGAGTATTTTCGACACATTTCAAATGAAATGGCTATAGACTTTATATATATTTTTTACTATGGATACCACTTAATTTTTTGTTACATACATGGCTGGTTGACAAATTAACACTAAGAGCATATATGTAAAAAAAAAGATGACAACAAGTTTCGAACACCACCATTAGACCTCAGTAAAATACCCGAAATCGCAAAACAGAACCGAACCGACCCGAAAATATGGGTATCGGATAGTACCTGGAACCGACAAAAATATTCGATGGGTCCTCTTTGTCTATACCTGTGGATATCGGGTAATACCCGGTACCGAACCGATACTCGAATGGGTATCCGATTCACCCGAATACATGTAGACATATATGAGATTTTGGGATAATTTTTCAAAAATATTTCGGGTATTTGGGTATTTTTTCGGGTATTCATTAGATTTTAGGTATTTAAAAAAAATATTTCGGGTATTCGGGTATTTTTTGGGTTAATAATTTTATTCGGGTATGAAATACTCGAATATATAGTGGATCGAATTTTTTTGTCAAAATTTTTTACCCGAACCGAATAGGAACCGGTACCGAAACCGAACCGAATTGTATTTGATTCCTAAATGGGTATGAAAAATATAGATCAGAACCAACCCGAACCCGAACCGATATATATGCGGTTCCTAAATGAGTATAAAAATTTGATACCCGAAATACTCTGACCCGAATGGAATTTACCCGGAACCAACCCGAATACCCGCCCAGGGCAAACCACCATTCCTACAAATTTCTCAATTTTGTTTTTTGTTCTGATCATATTTGGTTATTTGTTGACAGCAATAATAAGATTGTTTTGTCATAAAAATCTTTTATATTCTCTAGCAACCGAACCATTTTTTCTCCTTGTTATATCTTTGTACTCGATATCTTCTAAGTAAAACAAGTCCTCATGATACGTATCGTTGGTATCTAGGGATTTGGTTCCAAAAAATCTTTAGAAGACGATTTGGACTCATTCTAAAAGTCATTTACCTTTGGACAACCAGACGATTCATTTCTGTTTGTGTTGGACAAATTCAAAGTCTGAGTCTAGGTACTTGGACTGTGTCTGTGTTGAGCAATCAAGCAAACTTGTGATTGATGTAAGTTGTTATTACCTTTTGTTCATGGTTATTCATAGTGTGAGACTAATGTTTTATTGAAATTGTATGGTCTCTTTGTGTAGGAGAAATTCAGAGTCTGTATGAAACAATCAAGCCAGCAACTTGTCGACTTCTCTTAGTTTAGTGTTTCAAATTTTTTTGAATATTCTAAACTTATGATCAAATGCTTGGAATTGTTTAGTGTTCTGTTTCAAATCTCTTTAAAAAAAAAATATGTTTCAGAAGTCTTTCAATTTTAATGTATATTTTTATTAACACAGTTGTTTACTTCTTTATGTTTAAGAATTTCAGGTATTTTTTTATATTTAACAAATGTAAATTTTGGGTATTTCATTGGTTCGGGTATGAAATACCCAAAAATATTTAATACCCGATTTTGTTTTGTAAAACCCGGATCCGGAGTCGAAGTGGAAATGCTTTCGGTTCTCAAAAGGATATTGAAATCATGGACCCGAATCCGAAAGGAACTAACCCGGTACCCTCCCAAAAATATTTTGAAACCTAATTGAGTATAAAAAATCTTTATCCGAAAGACCCGAATACTTGAATGATGAGGGCTAGTGTCTGGTTACAAGACATGTTACTTGATGGTCAAGAATTCGTTGTGAAAAGATTATCAAAGACATCAGTTCAAGAGGACGATGAGTTCAAGAACGAGGCTAGATTGATTGCAAGGCTTTAGCACATTAACCTTGTCCGACTTCTTGGGTATTGTGTCGATGCCAACGAAAGAATGATGATATATGAGTACTTAGAGAATCTAAGCCTTAATTCTCATCCGTTTGGTTAGAGTCTCAGGTTCTTACGTCTATGTTATAACAATTTAATCTTATTGGAACTAGTGACTCAATAAAGTTATGATACATTGGCAGATAAAAACCAGAGCTCGAAGCTAAACTGGGAAATGAGATTTAATATTATCAATGGGATTGCTGGAGGGATTTTATATCTTCATCAACATCCAAGATTTAGGATTATCCACATACTTAAAAGCAAGTAATGCCTTGCTTGATAAAGATACGACTCCAAAGATTTTGGATTTCATAATGGCCAAGATCTTTGGAAGGGATGAGACATAATCTAACACGAGGAAGGTCATTGGAACTTAATAAGAAATCATTCTCTAAAAATATATCAAAAAGCTTTCGTATTAAATATGAATTTTAAATCCTTAAGTATTGAGTTGGATGTTTATTATGCAACGGCTACATGTCTCCAGAATATGCAATGTATGGAATATTCTCTTTAAATTCTGATGTTTTTGGCTTCAGAGTCTTGCTTCTTGAGATTATAAGTGGAAAGAAGAACAAATGATTCTACAATTTGGATTATGAGTTAATTTTTTTGAAATTCATCAACCTTATTTTTTTGGGTAACTTGGATGGTTCGGTTTAATGAACACCATGAGTTCCAAGTTAGGTCGTGGGGATTTTTCCCTATCTGGTTCTTGGGTCAACATGCTACATGAGATCTGAGAGCATCCAAAGTCCAAAGGAAACCATGTGAAAACTCTTGAAAATGTCACACACAAATGCGTTTCAAAGGAGGTTCGAACCTTATTCTTGTTTCCCGTTCAAAGTCTAATGATAATACTAATGGGGAAAAAGTGATCATTTTGGGCAAGTGTAGAGGTATTGGAAAGAAGGAAAATAGATAGATATGGTAGATCCGATCATCACTGATTCTTCATCAATGTTTCAGCCAAATGAAATATCAAGATGCATAAAAATTGGTCTCTTGTATGTTCAAGAACATGAAGAGGACAGACCAACAATGTCGTTGGTTTTGATGCTAAAAAGAAAAACAACGAAGATTGATGACTCTAAACAGCCCAGTTATTGCGTTGGAAGAAATTCTTTTGAGACTGATTATTCGAGTAAACAGTGGGACGATGAATCGACACTGAACCAAATGACTTTCTTGGTCCTTGACGCTCGGTAATGTGTGTGTCAACAAACCAATTTGTATCACATTTTTGTAATCAAATTGAATTATAAGTTTATTCCAATACATATATTTTTTTTATAAAAATAAAATTTTTGCATTAAAACTAAAGGAGCAAAAGTGCATATTTGAGATACAAATTGCCACAAAAGTAAAAGCCCAAAGGAAGAAATTAACTGAACTCAATTGAAACCCAAAAGGCCCATTACGAAGTATTGAAACGTCGAGGAAGTCAAAGTGAACATTCTGGAGTAGTCGAAAGTTATGCGCTTTTAGGATATGGAGAACCATAGTTGCAAGATGAAGCTAGCGATTATCTTGTCAGAAAGATGAGCTTTTTTTCTTAATTGTTGCTTTTACCACCATAAGGAGAGAGTCAACATGTTTATTGGTGTGGCGGTGAAGACGACAATTTTGCTCTTTCCAAATCTCAAAATTTGAAGCTTGCCAGAGTAACAAAAAGAGGTACCAAAGCTTTTGCTGGCATTGAATGAGATGAAGTTATTAGTCATGTCATTCCATAAGGTAGAAGTTCTCGGAAAATTGATTTTTCTGGTAAGTTGAGTCCATAAGGAAGATGAGAAGATACATTTAACTAGAAGGTGATATCGGCTCTCTGGAAATTGATTGCATAGGAGACATATTGGATCAGAGTTGATGCCCTAAGAGATAAGTCTGTCACGGGTTAGGTAACAATTTAGATTGAACAACCAGGTAAGTGTAGCATGCTTAGGAATTTGTCTTTTGAATCACACTATATTTCTCCATGCCACAGTCGGGCAAGGTTCTCGAACCTGGATTTACATTAAACTAGAGGGGAACTTTTTTCTAGTCTGACCATTGATACGCCACATAGGAGTATCCTCTCCGCTAGATAGAGTGATAGTTGTTATATTGCAAAAAACCTCTTCTAATTTGTCAGACCTTGCAGGTGGCAAGTTCCAACAGTTTTGGATCCATCGTATAGCAACTGTAAGCATTGAAATTTCTGTACGATTATCCCTAGCTTCAGTAATTGCTTGAAATTCCAGCTGTGGGTTTGAGAAGGTTTCAGGTCCCATAAACATTTGTCTTTGATAACATTTAAGTGAATCCACGCTACCCAAACATATTCACGGTTAAAAAGGATCATCCAGAAAAGCTTTAAGGCGCAAGTTTTGTTCCAAATTTTGAGGTTTTTTAAGCCTAGACCTCCCTCATCTTTTGGTTTTGTGACTAATTCCCATGATACCTTGGTTGAGTGTTTTCCATCTAAATTTCCTTTCCATAGGTAAAAGCTACATATTAAATTTATGGCCATGAATGCCCCATACCAGAAATTTGTGATGCATGCTATTTACTTTTAGTAATTGAAGTCTACCAACGAGAGAAAGGTATTTGGAGCTCCATGCTTCAAACTTCGATCTGACCTTATGGATAAGCAGTTCACAGTCTAAGATGGATAACTTTTTAAGGCTTAAAGGTAAGCCAAGCTAACTGATAGGTAGATTTCCCTTCGAAATTCCTAAGATTTGTGGTGCAGAAAGACCCGTTGGGAAGAGGCTTGAATTTTTTAGGGCTGATGGATATACCATATATGTTGCTAAACGCTTGAAGGATATGAAGAATATTTTTGAGTGAAGTAGGTGATCCATCTGAGAAGAGTAGGAGATCATCTGCAAAGCATAAATGGGTGAGTTTTGATTCTTTACATTTTGGATAATAGCAAATTAACTATGTTGCTTCAGCAACATTACGTTGATGAGAGAGATAGTTCATTGCTATGCCCAAAAGATATGGGGACAGGGGATCCCCCTGTCTTAAGCCTCTTGGTCCCTTAAAATAACCATGCAAGTTTTCATTGATTACAACCGAGAAAGTTGAAGAACAAATGCATTCTTTAACCCAAACAATGAATTGACTTGGCAGATGCAGAGCGTGGAAGCAATGAAGGATAAAGTCCCACTTTGTGGAGTCAAAGACTTTAGCAATGTCTACTTTTACAGTAAATCTAGCTTGAACTTTTCTCTTGTGATCTTCGTTTATTAATTCAACAACAAGCAAACAAATCTCAAGAAGAGGTCACCCTTTTATGAATGCAGATTGGTTTGGCAATATGATCCTTGGAAAAAGAGGTTTAATCCGAGTAACAAGGATTTTAGTGATGACCTTGTAGATGGTGTTACATCATGAAATTGGGCGGTAGTCTTTGATTATTGTAGCCCCAGGAAACTTGGGAATCAGAGTGAGGATGGTAGAGTCAGTTGAAGATGGCATGTGAGGGTAGAGGAAGAACTTCTAGATAGCAACAACAACTTCTTCACCTATAGTCGGCCACGCTGCCGTATATTGAGGTAAGGCCATCATGCCTTGGACTCTTGTTGGGGTTGAGTTTGAAAATAACTCTAGTGATTTGTTCAACCGTAGGAACCTTAACCACTAACTCTTGTTGCAGGGAAGAACAAGTGAACAGAAGAGGACATTTGAAGAGTTGTGCAATTTGGGACTGATTATGCGGAGTTGGGGGCCCAAGAATGCTTTTTAAATGGTACAGAGTGTTGGAACTCAATTTGAGTTCGTGTAAATGAGAAATGCTTGTCTAATATTTATTGCTTGAAATGCACAAAATAGACTAGTGTATATTGTGGAGAAGTCTTAACAAGTTTAAATCACCTCTCTTTTATAGCAAATTAATATTTGTGTACTTAATTACTACATAAATTTTAACTTGGTTAAAAGTAAACAATTCTCTTTAGTCAAAGAAAATAAACTTGGTCAAAAGTCAAGTATTCTCTACAATTGAATAACTGATTTTCATCAATTTGTAAGTCTACAATTGATCTTAATGACTCAAAAATTTTCATCAATTTGTAAGTCTACAATTGATCTTAATGACTCAAAAATTAATTGAGATTATTGAGCATTATAGACCATAACAATAGAGATATAAAGTCTCATATCTCTCATTCTTTTCTGATGAGATGAAAAATATCAACAATCTCTTCACTTTTCTTTTTCCTTTATTTTTTCATGGTTTGTTTCCATGAGCGTACAACACATAAAAAATGTTCGTTAGATTATGTTATTGGGTTGTGCAAGACATAATAGTTGCAGTTGTATCCTGGGATTCAGAACGCCATGCAACCGTCACACTACGAGGCATTTACAGAATTAAGGAAAGAGATTCGTCTCGCCTCTGCAAATCTCATTCTTAATTCATGTATCGGTATCGTATATTTTTTTATGTTTATCAATTTATTTCATGTAATTTCTTCATAAATTATCAGTTTTCCCAATTCTAGTAATTGCGTTCCTACAATCTTAATTATGTAAATTTTCGTTTATGCTTATTGCACTAACGAAAACTGCTATTTTGTGAAGTGTTTTTGTCATGAAAACATGAATTAGAGATTCATTGTGATGGATAAACAATCATTTCCATCAGATAATTCTCGGTGAAGATTTTATGGTTATGAATTTTGTTGTTTATTCAACAAAAATTCAGAAGTATTTCTTTATTTATTATAATTTTTAGCTTTATAAATAAGTGAAAAATTTGTCAATGTTTAGAAAATTTAGTCTTTGCATTTGTTATTGGCTCATGCTTGCTTTTCTTTGTTGGAAATTTTTTTTTCCATTGTTGGTGCAATTAATCGAGAGGTTTTATCTGTGCATTAAACACTAAAGTTTAAATTGAAACATCAGTTTTGATTGTTAGTGTAATTCATGGTAAATTTTAATATGCATACATTCAATCTTTGCATTTATTCTAATTAAATTCTTAAGTTTCCGAATTTAATTATTCTGAAATTGTTAATTTAATTATTTAGTGCAATTTATTCATATTGTTTTCAATTGATTAAATTGTCTTTGCTATAACTTAAATAGTTAATTGTGAATTTATGTAAATTCTGCAAATTATTATTTAATTAGTTTTATGTAATTTATTCATTTTGGTTTAAATTGTCTTATTTACCTGATTGAACTTCTAATATTTTAATTTTGGTATATTGTTTATGTTTGTTTGTATGCAATTTGAATAAACAAGTACCACTAATTAAAATGGAGAACGTTTACAAAATGATGTTTCTAAATGGCAAAAAAATTTGGTGAGTCGACACCCCAAAATGGGAGTGGTCTGCCACCTATGATTTTGTGTGCTATATGGACTAGAATTCTGATGTTTATATGAATGTTCAAATCCTACTTAGACCGTGTTGCGGTGGAGGTGTTATTGGTTATGGGTCTAGTGAGCTGACACACCAAATTCAGTTTGGAAGTGGTCTGTCACATGTGACTCTGCCAAGTTCTGATATTTATCAGACTTTCATATTCATGCCTAGTTGTCAGCATATGACTAATGCATATAAGTTCGGTTGAGAACACGTTTAAACATGGCAACAAAAGATATTTATCTTTTTGACCACTTCGAACTAGAAAAGTATCTGAAAACGATGCCCATGTTCTCTCACCGTGGAATACATATCCACTGAGTGCCTTGAAAACTTAATTGTCAGAAAATAGACTGAATTTAAAAACCACAAAGAATAAGATGTTCATATTTATGATCATAATGTGACATCGGATAGGCACAAGAATAAAGGAGAAGTATATGTATCCTTTGAAAGCCTCCACTAGCTTCGAAAAGCAAAATGTTGAAAAGAAGTTCACTGAAAATGTCACAAAGTGTGACATGATGGGTCCCAATGCTAATGAATATCGTAGCAAAATTGACCATGCAAAGACAATGAGATGTCCTAAACCAATCTGATTGAGATTGGCACTTGCAGTATAATTTCTGAAGCATACGTGGTTGGGCATACTCAAATTAGATGGTTGCATTACAATGCTATCTCCAATGAAATCTATTGTGACAGATGTGAATGTGGCTTTGGTAAAAGTTCAAAGCATACAAGTTGAAAATTAGAATCCAACTTGAGAAACTATGAAAATAGTTATATGTGAAAACGAAGGCGAGTTTGATGAGAATTAAATGTGTTCTTTAGAGAAAATTGACATTATTCATTGGAAAAACTGCTTCCTATTCACTTGAATCAAATGAAGTTGCCAAACAAAAATTTTGAACTCTGAAAAAGATTTTAATCAGACCAAAAACTGGTAGATTGTAATTTCATCGAGTAAGCACAAAACATGAGTGCTTATTGGTTTCTGGTTTCTAAATCAGATAAACCAAATATCCATCAGAATTATTACGTGTAAGACATGAGATTAAAGGATGCGATTCTAGTCATTAAGATGTCTCGATATTCTATAAGAATCATCTTGTCTCAAGTTATATTAAAACGATACTTGCGAGATTTAAGATCTACTCCAATGTGTTTGGAAGTCTAAAGTACTTAACCAGTTGTACTAGACTTAATATGGCATGCTTTGTACAAGTACTTAGTTGCCACATGAGCAATCCATATTGTAAATACTGGAACGCTATAACTATAGTATTGAGCTGCATGCGATATACTAAAAGTTATGGGTTGTACTATGGTAAAAAACCATTAGACAATTGATCTCAAATGGAATAACCTCAATAGATTAGATCCGATTAAAGGTGTGTCATGAGATCAAACTGTCAATCATCAAGAGGAATGGGTTTAAAGCCTATGACTTAAGAGGTTGCTTGATAGTAACCCTACCTACGTGACTAGAGATACCAAGATCTAGGTTCAAAGGAAAAACAAATTCAAGCGGCATCTGATACGAGCACTGGGAGACTCATGTCTCTGCCCAATTCCTAGGATGATTATCAGTGCTTCCTGTATATGTAAAGGATAAACATTTGATTTTAATGGTTTGACCATGGCTTTGAGATATAAGTGGAGTATTACAGGGTGCTCCTTAAAACAAAGCTAATGGCAAATCACCTTCTGCGTGTGAAATGGGGCGTTTCTAAGAGTGAAGGTCTGACTATATTCTCCAAGTTCACTCATGATTAACAAGGCAATTTCACATCCAAAATGAACACAATAGAGAGCCTAATTCTGTGAGAAAATGAAGCTATGGTATAGTTGTTGTCTTGGTTTACATCAAAGTCTGGAAGGTTCAAGACATCATGTTCACCTTATGGTCGAGTAAACCCGATAACTATTAACAATGACTGGTTCAAGGCTAAAAAATGCTACTAACTCATATACAGTGGATTTTTTGTTTGTACTTTTAAAAGTCCTTTTTGAGTCTGCATGTGTTTAGAGTCATTTCTATTCATGTGGGGAATTGTTGGAACTGAATTTGAGTTCGTGTAAATGAGAAATGCTTGTCTAATATTTGTTGCTTGAAATGCACAAAATGGACTAGTGTATATTGTGGAGAAGTCCTAACAAGGTTAAGTAACCTCTCTTTTATATCAAGTTAAGTAACTTAGTTAAAAGTAAACAATTCTCTTTAGTCAAAGAGAATAAACTTGGTCAAAAGTCAAGTATTCTCTGACGAAACGGATTAAACTTTTTCACAATTTTTCGATTCCCTAGTATAGGGCTTAGTACTCTCTAAATGTTTTAGAGTCTTTCCTCTAACTTTTAGAGCTGTGTCTTAATCAGTTTTTTCCTTTTTCTCCGATTCTTCTTTCCATTTTTTGAATTTTATTTCCTTTTCTTGGTCCGTACGTAATAAATCTACTAGCGAGGTGCCCTAGTCTTTTCACGCAAATCTTTTCCGCCGCTGAAAGCTTCCAGTTTTTGGTGTTTGTTCGATGATTTGCAAGGAAAATATCATCTTTGTGTGAGTAGTATTAGCCTTATTATTCCCTCTACGGCTGGTGTAAGCTGTGTTTGTGAAGCTTTCAAGATTTGGTGGTGATATGCCTTCTAGTCTTGATAGAGCGATGAAGGATGTGTCTATTGAAGATGATAAACCTTACAAGTTAAAGTGTATCCCAAATATGGATGTAGTTGAGCGTAATGGTAGAAGTTTGGTGGGGAAGCTACTAAACCTGGGGAATCAGAGGATGTCGAGCTTTATACACGACATGCCGTGAGTCTGGAGAGTTCAAGGAAGATGCAGAGGATACGCTCTGTCTTAGGCTCGGTTTCAATTTGTTTTTGATGAAGAAGCAGATCTACAGGATGTTTTAGATGCGGGGATATGGACCTATGATGACTGGAGTATTATCATGGAGAGATGGGTGGAGAAACCCCCCGAAGACTTCCTTCAATTTACTCCAATTTGGGTATGTATGAGAAATATTCCCATTGCGTATTATGAAGTTGGCTCTCTTAAAGAGATTGCTGGATTTTTGGGAAAAGTTTTAGAGCTTGCTTACCTAATATACTTCATAGTTATATCAAAAACCGAGATTTCACATCACCAAACTACCTAACAGCAGAGGATACATTCGAGCACAAATCTTATTTGATACATCACAGCCTCTTAAGCAGTCAAAAGAGTTTAAGTTGCCACTGGGAGGTATTGTGCGCATTGGTTTTGAATACGAAAGAGTCAGAAAAATATGTTTTCATTGCTTGAGAATGTCTCATGACAAACCAAACTGTTCTTATGATTCAAACAACCGGCATATGCATGCTACGGTGAATCATGAGAAAATTATAGGCTCAAGTACTAATGTATTGAGCAAGGATGACCCTATGTATGGGGTTCTTACCGCTGATGATATTAGCATAGATAGCCGCACCAGGAAACCAAAAACTCTAAGGAGGTTCTTGATGTCTTACGGAATTATCTGTCAGTCACGGACCCAACTAAAAAACAAGCGAGAGTGAACCGGATCAGACGCAAGGTTTGGAATCTGGATGGAGACGATGATGGTCAATGCCTCCTTATGCGTCTTGAAGCCCCAACAATTGTCAGTGCAAATATTGAAAAAGGGAAGGGACACGTTTTTGAGTACATGAAGAAGAGCACCTCAAACCGAGTGAGGATAAAATGATGCAAGCGGCAATCAAGGCACATGGTACAAGGAACTCTAAGCCTCTTTCTAAGGATGAACAAGCTTTTGTTAACCCACCTAAGATGTCAAATAATACCTCTACGGTTTTCAGTACTGGTACATTTACTGCTAGTACTTTCAGAGCTATTTTGATTGGGGGGAAACATAGGAAAATGCCTCACAAGTGGAAACGTCAAAAAAATAGCAAGAACATTATGATGATGTATAAAGAGAAGCGCAAACTGATCTCGGACGAAGACACACCGCCAAAGAGAAAGTCAAGTGAACAAGAGGACTCAAGTGAAGATGTACAATTAGCTAAACACAGCAATTTGAAGGTGGTTCCGGAAGAGGAACCACCGCGGGATCAATGAGCTTGATGAGCTGGAATTGTCAAGGGCTGGGGAACACTCTGACAATTCACATTCTCTGGGAAATGCACCATGAATATTTTCCGGACCTCTTGTTCGTCATGGAGACCAAGAACTCAAACATTGTTTTGAATGGGGTTCAACAGTCTCTTGGTTACGAAAATATGCATGTTGTAAACCCTGAGGGGTTGAGTGGTGGTTTAGCTTTGCTCTGGAAAAACTCCTATGATGTTGAGATTTTACAGTCAAATAAGCGGATTATCGACACTAAAGTCACATTGAGATCTATGCAGTTTTTTGTATCTTTTGTGTATGGTGAACCTATAAGAAGTCGGAGGCATGAAGTATGGGACCTTTTAACAGACATTAGTCCAAGTCAAGGTGATCCGTGGTTGGTGATAGGAGATCTAAATGAGTTGGTGGATAACACTGAGAAACTCGGTGGTCCGTTGCGTGATGAATGCACATTCCAGCCTTTTAGAACTATGATTGCTGATTGTGGCCTAAGTGATGTTATTTTTTCGAGCAATAGGTTGTCTTGGGCAGGTGAAAAGAATTCAGTTCACGTGCAGTGTCGCCTTGATAGAACTTTGGTGAATGCAAAATGATTAAAGGCTTTATCGGCTTCAAACTATGAATACCTTGCACAAGTAGGTTCAAATCATCGACCTATACTCTTTAAGATGGTGAGCAAGTCACTGCATCGTACGGGGCTTTTTATTTTCGACAACAGATGGCGGAAAAGGCATGGTATTAAAGATATAGTTAGAAAGGCATGGACTGAGATGGATTCGGTACAACACTCCCTTGTATCGGAGAAAATCATTGGCTGTAGACAAGCCTTGTCAAAGTGAAAACGTGGTTTTAACCACAATTCAAAATAGATAATTCAAAAACTGAAATGACACATTGACAATATTGGTAGCTCACAGAGCCCAGATAAGCAAAGACTTCATCAACTCAAATTAGAGCTAGCCGATGCATATCGAGAAGAAGAGTTATATTGGTTAAATCAAATTAAAGAACAATGGCTTCGCGAAGGAGACAGAAATATGATGTTTTTTCAAAATTGCGTGAGGAAAAGAAGAGTACAGAACTCGATACCTGTACTACTCAATGAGGATAAAGTAGAGCAATTGACGGAAGGATCTAAGGGGGATGTAGCGGTAAACTACTTCCGCAAGCTTTTTGACTCCTCACATTCACAACACGCAATGGTACTTCTTTCCGACATGTCTCCTAGAGTATCTAGTGCAAGGAATGCAGACCTTACAAAGAATGTCTCGACTGAGGAAATATGAGAGGCTGCTTTTGAGATTAAAGCCAATAAAGCACCGGGTGACGGGAGCATTTTTTCAAGAATTTTGGGATATTATTGGTCCGCAAATTGTACATGAGGTTAAAGGCTTTTTTGACACAACCATAATGCCATGAGAGTGGAACTATACTCAGATTTGCCTCATTCCTAAGATACCTAACCCAAACAAGATGACGGACTTATGTCGAATAAGCTTGTGTTCGGTGGTATATAAGATTGTTTCGAGAGTTCTCATTAAGCGCCTAAAGAAGATACTTCCAGAGACACAATGTGCATTTGTTGAGGGAAGGCTCATCTCCGATAACATCTTAATAACTCATGAAGTGGTTCATGCCCTTAAAACGAACCCAAAGTGTACAAAGGATTTTATGGCCATAAAAACCGACATGTCTAAAGCCTATGATAGAGTGGAATGGTGTTTCTTAGAAGAGCTTTTTAAGAAATTTGGTTTTGATGAGAAATGGATAAATTGGGTGATGACTTGCATTAAAATCGTTACTTACTCGGTTATTGTTAATGGGCGGTCATATGGTTTGATTACCCCGGAGAGAGGCTTAAGGCAAGGGGACCCTTTGTCTCCATTTCTTTTCATTCTATGTGCGGAGGCACTAACACATGTCATGAGACAAGCTGAAGTGGACGGGCGAATTATGGGTCTAAGGTTGACAGCTCATTGCCCTTCGGTTCAACATCTCTTGTTTGCGGACGATAGTTTGTTCACTTGCCGAGCTACACTTAAAGAAGGATGCGAGATTCTTCGATGTCTTAAGCTCTATGGGGAGGCTTCGGGTCAAGAGATCAATTTTAACAAATCTGCAATAACTTTTGGGTCAAAGATGGATCCGATGATGAAGCATATTACTGGTTTGCTCATGGGCATATCTCAAGAAGGAGGGTTTGGAAAATATTTGGGTATTCCCGAGTGTTTTAGTGGCTCTAAGAAGGAATTACTAGCATATATCACAGAGAGACTAAAAGTAAGAGTTAGTGGTTGGTTTGCAAAAACTTTGTCAATGGGTGGGAAAAAGATCTTAATTAAATCCGTCGCCTCAGCCCTCCTGGTATATGCTATGATGTGTTTCAAGCTTACAAAGTTTCAGTGCAAACAAATCACTAGTGTTATCACTAAGTTTTTGTGGAATAACTGTGAAGAAAAGAATAAGATGCATTGGGTTTTGTTGGAGAAGTTGTGTAAACTCAAATATGAGGGTCGTCTTGGGTTTAGAGATATTGGGAATTTTAATCAAAGTCTTCTCGCCAAGCAAGCGTGGAAGCTACTTACAGAGACCCATTCTTTGCTGAGTAGGTTATATAAAGTATGATATTTCGAAAAGAAGAGCTTCACCGAAGCAGCTCAAGGCTCCCGGCCTTCGTACGCATGGCGTAGTATCCTTTTTGGTTGAGACCTTCTGCTTTGTGGTATTGTCAAGAGCATTGGTGACGGCAAAGGCACGAGAGTGTGGCAGGAAAACTGGTTTTTTTTATGGAAAGCCTCTGAAACCTGCTGGCTACTCTCCGCTTACAAATTCAGATATGCTAGTTGCAGAGCTTATTGATGTCAAAGGGGATTGGGATCACAATTTGCTTGATGAGCATTTTTCAACCTCATAGATTAATCATATCACGGCTATACATCTATGTCTTACTGAGGAAGATGGCTTGTACTGGGGCTACACAAGAGACATGAAATACTCTGTCCATAGTGGAGTCTGGCTCTTATCAGATTTAGACAAATCCCAAAGGCCAATAGTAGCAGAGAATATACGGACAAACCAGCTCAAATCCCGTGTTTGGAAAATCAAAACTGCTCCAAGGATTCGGATGTTCTTCTAGCGTATTCTATCAGAAGCTTTAGCTGTGGCGGAATGTATGAGCAAACACAGACTACATGTAGACTCTTCTTGCAAAATCTGTCATTCTGAACCAGGGACCATGGTCCATGTCCTGTTTGAGTGGGGTACTGGGGCTCAGGTATGGAACAAGGTTCAATTAGTCGGACTGAGACAAACATATACCAATTCTATTGAGGACTATATTGAATGCTTTCTCAATCAGCTAGAAGGTCAACACTCGTATTCTCGAGTACGGAAAGCTTTGTCGTGGGTCCTTTGGAATATATGGAAGCAGCGTAACTACAAGATCTTTGCTAATTGAGAGAGTGATGCGGATATGATTATAGTAAAGTCCATCGAAGAAGTTGAACTATGGTTTGCAGTGGACAACTGTGCAAAGGACAGAGGCTCAACAATCCATCAAAACTTCTCACCGCGAGCAAGATGGCTGAAACCTCTTAGAGATTACTTTAGATGCAATGTTAGCATATCCTGGTCAAGCCGATGTACTATGGTGGGTGGTTCTTGGGTTATTAGAGACTCACAGGGGATAGTACTACACCACACTAGAGATTCTTTCACTCATACTCAATCTCGGTTGTGTGCAGAATTTCAAGGTATTTTATGGGCAATTCAAAGTGTTTCTGAGTTGAGTTATGATCACATCGAGTTTTGGATTAGTTCAAAGGTAGTCGTGGAAGTGATTAACAAACAGAAAGACTGGCCTAAATACACCGTGATGCTGAAAAGGATATGGAGACAACTTCAATGCTTCTCTTCTTGGAGTTTGAATTTTGCACCTCCTCACACGAACAAAGTGGCACAGCGAATTTTCGTTAGTGTGATTAGAGATTTTCGGTTGGGATCGTATGTGGATTCAGGTCCTCCTTCCTGGCTTGCTCTCTTGGTGGATCAAGAACGCATTTAGTCTTTCGCTCTATGTTTTATGAGCAGGCATTTTGTGCTCTGTTTTCTCAGGTTTTTATCATCATTGTTTCCAAACTTTGGCAATTTCTATTCAATGCTTAAAGGCGACTAAAAAAAAAGTTAAGTATTCTCTACAATTGAATAATTGATTTTCATCAATTTTGTAACTCCAAAATTGATCTTAATGACTCAAAAATTCATTGAGATTAATGAGCATTATAACCATAACAATAAAGATATATAGTCTCGTCTCTCTCATTCTCTTATGATGAGATGAAAAATATCAACAATCTCTTCACTTTTCTTTTTCCTTTATTTTTTATGGTTTGTTTCTATGAGAGTACAACACAGAAAAAGCGTTCGTTAGATTATGTTCTTGGGTTGTATATGACATAATAGTTGTAGTTGTATCATGGGATTCAAAACGCCATGCAACCGTCACACTACGGGGCATTTACATAATTAAGGAAAGAGATTCGTCTCGCCTCTGCAAATCTCATTCCTAATTCATGTATCGGTATCGTATATTTTTGTATGTTTATCGATTTATTTCATGTAATTTCTTCATAAACTATCAGTTTGCCCAATTCTAGTAATTGCGTTCCTACACAAAGCAAGGCTTCCCATCTCCTCAGGGTCTGTAGGAACATAGCCGTTCATATCCTCTAAGGTTAGTATAGCATTATATGCATTCCTTGATTGAGATACTTTGCGGAAGCAGCTGGTATTTTGATCACCACTTGCAAGCCAATTGATCCTTGATTTCTGCTTGTAGAATATTTCCTCGATTTTTTAAGATATTTTAGCTTATCCTGCCATTTCTTTTTCTCTTTGAAGTGTAGCTGGTTCGGTTGGTTAAGAGCTTGCACTTGCGCATTATTAACCAAAATGTTAGTCTCACTCACTCTCTTTCGAATCTTTGAGAACTCTCTTTTGTTCACTGATTTTAGCTCTCTTTCAACTCCTTTTTCTTGAAACTCAATGTGGTTAGAGAGTAGTCTCTATTTTCTGTGTTAATCCAGTTATCCGCCACTGTAGAAAGAAAGTTTGGGTGGGAAGTAAAGTAGTTAAAAAATTTAAAGGGCTTGGTTCCAGCTTGGGGGAGAGGAGTAACAAGGTTTATAATGCTGGTAGAGTGATCAAGAAATTTGGGGCTAAAAAAGAAGTTGAGCTTGATGGGTAAGACAATAGCAATGCTTCATTGATCAAAACTCATGTCTTTGACTTCAATACTGTTCAGACATGATTTGAAGTCAAGCATTTGAAGAGTGACATGAGATCTCACTTGTGCGGAGTGTTCTGAAGGGGAGATAATCTCATTAAAGTCACCTCCAAGTATCCAAGGTGCAGAGTCCATATGGGATTGATTCTAAGTGGTTATGAGATAAGCCCATAGAACCTCTCTTTCTCTGCTGTATTTTTTGCATAAATAGCTGTGAAGAAAAATGGAGTAGAACCTGGGCAAGATACTTTACAAGTAACCATTTCACTAGTTTTATGTAGGACAACAACTGATAGCGAATGCTTCCAGATTATGATGATTCTTCTACTGTCTTTCTCTGAGTGATTTGATGCAAATGACCAATGAGTACAAAGCTGGGACATTGTTGAGTTCAAATTAGCTTCTCTTATATGGGTTTCAAGTATTGCTCCAAAACTTATATAATTAGTATTAAGCCTGGCCGTAAAAGCAGATTGCTTATCACAATCATTGATACCCCTATCATTCCAAAAAATGATTTTATAGACATAGAAATTTAAGATTGGGACACCCCTAGTTCCAGTGGTTATAGCAAATTCAAGGTAGGGTCCTCAAGATACTGATCAAATAGTTGAATCAGGTTCCAATGATGGTTCTTGGGCTCAAAACAATCTTTGGGTGTGGTTGCATTGGGTAGTCTGGATCGTGCATAAACTAATTTGCTTCATGCCTCATCATTTGATTGGAAAACTGTCACTCGCTCTTCCAAGCACTCTTATCCAGCGGGTAGGCCAAATCCCTTTGGTCATGCTGGTTATAGCTCTCCGTCTAGATACTATTTCTTGGTGAAATTTAGGAAGAAGATGAAATATTTGACACATATGTTAGTAACTCAGAGATTAAGCTTATTGTTGCGCCTGATCTAAGTACTTCTCTTTCTCACCATGAAATTGCTCACAACTTATGGACTCATATACAGAAACGTTTTTCTGTGAAAAATGGACAGAGAGTTCAACATTTAAAGATTGAGTTGGCAAATTGTCAATAAAAAGGAACTGTGGTTGAGGCGTATTACGGATGTCTAACCCAACTATGGACATGATTAGCGGATTGACAGAGAGCTAAAATTGTGGAAGAAATTGCTCGTGAGAGAGAGGAAGATAAACTTCACCAATTTATGATGGGCCCTGATGAATCTTTGTTTGGGGATGTAAAATTTTCCTTGCTGTCACGGGAACCACTACCTACAGTGGAGAAAGCTTACCAAGTTGTCCAGCTGGATGAAGAATCTAAGAAAGCGAGTCGATTGCTTGAAGAACGAAATGAAGGAGTAAGCTTTACGGTTCAGACTTCTTCTCGTTTACGAAACCAAAATCCAAGAGAAGACAATAAAAATGGTGTGTGCACGAGCTGTGGAAGAACATGTCATTTAGTTGTCAATTGCTTCAGAAAAATTGGGTATTCCGAGTGGTGGGGAGACAGACCAAGATCTGAACTACTTGCAGCTTGCAACTCTACCACCAACAGCAATGATCGTCGTGATGCTGTTCCTGCCACGTCTTCATCTCGTCAACCAATTCTAGCCAATCATGTGGTGGCGAGACTTGCAACCTCTGCTGTGAATTCAGCTGTAGTTGATCATGATCAATTGGGTTTTACTGGTTTAAATGATCAACAATGGCAAGTTTTGGTGCAGATGCTTAATGATAGGCCATCAACTTCGAATACTCGACTATCTAGTAAGTATTTTTCTGAATCATGAATTATTGATACTAGACCATCTAACCATATGACACGAAATATTCAATTTCTTATGGATGTAAGAGACATGGTACCTGTTTTTATTAAACTTCTGGATGGTCGGTTTACTGTGTCTAGAACTTGCGGGTCAGTTCAGTTAGGCTTTCACCTACAACTTGCCAACGTCTTATTTGTTGATGAGTTACAGTGTCATCTCATCTATGCGTCTCAGTTGACTAAGGACAATGGTTCTATATTTCAGCTTTTTGATAGACTTTGTACTATTCAAGACCGCATCACGTTGATGCTGATTGGGGCGGGTGAGGAGTCAAAAGATGGTGCAGCGTGGAAACCAGAATAGCCATGATTCGCGCAGGTCTTAGCTCTGATAGGCCTTTTATCAAGTTTGTTCCATTAATATGGGCTTTTTTGCTTAATTGAGTCTGTTTTAATTTGGACTTGTTTCTTAGGGCCTTTTGTTTTTGTTATTTTCGTGGGGCATATATGGATCCACTTTGAGTATTATTTTAAATTAGGAAATTAACAGGCCATGACTCATTAGGTTTAAGGTTTCTAGAGTCCTTCTAGAAAAGCCTATAAATATGTAACCCCTTGCATCAATAAAAATCAGAGCTTAAAAGAAAAATTAAAGAGTTCATTTTTGAGAGAGAATCTCGAAAACCCTAAATGGGGAATACCTCTTATAACCCTAGCCGTCGTTTAGAGAGAGAATCTCTATGAGACTAGAAGCCATGTCTGATTGGTCTCTCTTGAGATCGATTGTGGAGCTGAGTCTTTCACAAGTGAATCTCGAGTTCTTTGTGTAAGCAGGATCCCTGTTGATCTTCACAGATCCACAAGTTGAGCTTAAACCTATCCTTTGTTTCTTTATCTCCATCTTCTCATCGCTTCATCCACGCCACCACCTATTTTCGATAGATCTCTCTGAGATCTCCTCTATAAAAGTAACCCTAGTTGTGGTCGCTGGTTCGCTGCCGCTCTAGGAAGATATCTAAAGGCTTGATTCAATTCACCTTCTAGATCTATTGCCTCCACCCATGCGCCTCCATTATACCACCTTGGTATCAGAGTTCCCACAAGCTATCTTATCAACCCTTCAATTCACTGAACCCCCGCATCACCTGGTATCAGATAGATATGTGCCAACCTATCCAGATCTTTCAGAGAGATCCGCTGTAAACGGTGCTGCGTTGCACCAGCTTGGTATTAGAGCCAAGAGATCGACTTCTACTGCTCGGTCTCTGATCTGTTGCCGCCAGAGTGTTACATTCTCCAATGTCCGCTGCAAAACACAAGGAGGTAACCCTAATCCCATATCGTATCGTTCTGGTTATGACTCAATCTACCTTTAATCGAGTCGCTACATTTGACGAGATCAACGAGCTTGCAAACCGGACATCGCAAGTTCTTTATGCAGCATGCAGAAACCTAGGTTTATCGTGTACTGCCCCTTCCACAGCCGTGAGAAATGCTGCACATCCCACACCACACACCACACACCACCGTCGCCAGCATTGGCGACAAGACTCGTGGTGCAGATCTAGTTGAAGGAGAGCCCCACACCGTTATTCTTCACGTGGTGGAGCGCAAGGATCACATTGATCTAAGCTTTGGAGGAGATGAAGATGTGTATAACAACACAGTGAGGCTCAAGAAACAAGAAGGAATAGGTTGGAGTGTAGCTGAAACGCACCAGCCACAAACTAAGGATTCGGACTCAAAAGAAGCTCTTCAAAGACGTTCAGCCGCTGACAGACGGGATATACATGTACTCTTTGACACGTCCTGGGCGAATCTGAGAGAATCTGGTAACAATTTAAATTTCTGTAGATTCTTGACTCAATTGTCGAGATTTTCGAATTTGAATTAGACCAAAAGAAGTTCGGAGGTGAGAGTTATGAATTCTGCAGTGAATCAGACTGTGCAACACGCCCAGAGATGGATCCGTACAGTCTAACTGGGGACGAATATGTACCTTCGACTACTTGGAGGTTATTCTTGGGTTTTTTATTGTTTCAAACAGCCATAGAACCTCAGGAGAGTCAACGGGAGCTGCAAGATACACTCAATCTTCTGGAATGGGTGAGGCTGGTTTCGTCAGGTGATTCTTTCCGAGTTCGTGATCAAGTCCACCACAAAGCCCTTGATCTAACAAGTCTTAGAGCAGTCTTATGATCTGCTATTTGTGAGCAACAAGCTGTAGATTTTGGTGAGAATCAAGCTTGGACAGTTGGACATGAAGCACGAGTTGAAGAGGACGGATGAAGACTACCTAGTGAGTGTCGGGTTGTGTACAATGTAGGAAAGAGCTTCGCCTGGAATGAAGCAACGAGAGTTTGCATTGAAGCCCTGCACATTTACAAGAAGGAAGAGCCGCCAGAAAATTGTGAAATCTGCGGAGAAGACCCCTGCTTGATTCAAGGACGAATCTTTCAAACATGGAGGGATATGGTGCAGCGTGGAAACCAGAATAGCCATGATCCGTGCATGCCTTAGCTCTGATAGGCCTTTTATCAAGTTTGATAAATTAATATGGGCTTTTTTGCTTCAGTTATGGAGTCTGATTTAATTTGGGTTTGTTTCTTAGGGCCTTTTGTATTTGTTATTTTCGTGGGCCATATATGGATCTACTTTGAGTCTTGTTTTAAATTATAGAATTAACAGGCCATGACCCATTACGTTTAGGGTTTCTAGAGTCCTCCTAGAAAATTCTATAAATATATAACCATTTGCATTAATAAAAATCAGAGCTTAAAAGAAAAATCAAAGAGTTTCTTTCTGAGAGAGAATCTCGAAAATCCTAAGAGGGAATACCTCTTAAAACCTTAGCCGTCGTTTAGAGATAGAATCTCTACGAGACTAGAAGCCAGGTCTGATTGGTCTCTCCTGAGATCGATTGTTGAGCTGAGTCTTTCACAACTGAATCTTGAGTTCTTTGTGTAAGCAGGATCCCAGTTGATCTTCACAGATCCACAGGTTGAGCTTAAACCTATCATTCGTTTCTTCATCTCCATCTTTTTATCTCTTCATCCACGCCACCACCTATTTTCGATAGATCTCTCTGAGATCTCCTTTATAAAAGTAACCTTAGTTGTCGTCTCTAGTTCACCGCCGCTCTAGGAAGAGATCTAAAGGCTTGATTTAATTCGCCTTCTAGATCTACTGCCTCCACCCCTGCGCCTCCATTACACCACCTTGGTATCAGAGTTCCCACAAGCTCTCTTATCAACCCTTCAATCCGCTGAACCCCCTCATCACCTGGTATCAGAGAGATCTGTGCCAACCTATCCAGATCTTTCAGAGAGATCCGCTGCAAACGGTGTTGCGCTGCACCACAAGGACTATATTTTTTTGGAGTGTGGAGTCCACTGCAGCTATGACAACACGGGCAGAGGTGTTTCCTGAGGTTGTGTGGCATAAGCGTTTGGGACATCCATCATCTTCGACTTTGGCGTTATTTCCTTTTTCCAAGAATAAAGACACTAATTTTGACTCAAAGTCTTGTGACATTTGTATTCAAGCTAAGCAAACTCGTGATTCGTTTCGTTTAAGTAATAATAAAGCTTCTGGAATTTTTGAATTGGTTCATCTTGATATGTGGGGTCCTTACCGCACAACTTCTATTTGTGGCTCATGATACTTCTTAACCATAGTCGATGATTACTCTCGAGCTGTCTGGATTTATTTGCTGCCAAATAAAACCGAGACTGGAACAAAAATCAAAAATTATGTCACCATGATTGAACGCCAATTTGATACATAAATCAAGAAGATCCGCAGTGATAATGGCTCTGAATTTATGAGTCTTACTGCATATTTCAATGAGAAAGGCATTATCCATGAAACATCTTGTGTTGGCACTGCTCAGCAAAATGGTAGAGTGGAGAGGAAGCATAGGTATATACTTAATGTTGCCCGGGGGTTGTGTTTTCAATATGCTATTCCGGTTGAGTTCTGGAGTTATTGTGCTCTTACTTCTGTCTATTTGATCAATCGTACTCCGACAACACTACACAATGGTAAAACTCCATTTGAACTCTTATATAATCGGCCACCACCTCTTCCTCATTTGCGTATTTTTGGATGCTTGTGTTATTTACATAATCAAAAGCATGGTGGTGATAAGTTTGCTCCAAGAGGAAATAAATCCATATTTCTTGGTTATTCATCTGGGAAAAAGGGGTGGAGAGTTTATGATTTGGAATCTGGAAATATTTCATTGTCACATGATGTTCAGTTTATTGAGAGTGAGTTCCCTTACGCTGCTACACATGCTGAAACTCCAACAGTTTTGATTGATACATCACTCTTGTCAACGGTTTCCTTTGATGATTTATTTGATGAACCAGTGTTCACGCCATATACACCTGCATTGATCACGCCTACACCTCTTGCTTCAGAACCTTCGACCCCCACATCTATAGAGGATACTTCAATGAGCCCTCCATCTATATCTGCTACTGCTTCACCACAAGAATCTAATGTAACACCAATTTTTAAACCTGATATTCAACCTGCTTCAACACCTATTGTATCTACACCGCCGGAAGCCACACATGTTCTTGTTCCTAACACACCAATTGAACAACTTGGGAAAGGTTATCAAACTAAAAAGCCATCGAATAAGCTAGAAGGCTATGTTACAAACACGATACATGGGGGTTCTAAGAGCGATTTTATTGACTCATCTTGGTATTCCATTGATGATTACATCGATTGTGATCAGTTCTCTCCTCATCATCAAGCTTTTCTTGTTGCACTTAACTCTGGAATTATACCCAAAAATTATGCAAAGGCCTTTAAGGATGAGAACTGGCGCAATGCAGTGCGTGGAGAAGTAGATGCGCTTGAAGCAAATGGTACATGGACAGTTGTACAATTACCACCGGGCAAGACAGCTTTGGGTTGTAAATGGGTATTCACAATAAAATACCGATCAGATGGTATGCTTGAGCGTTATAAAGCAAGGTTAGTGGTCCTTGGCAACAACCAAACCGAGGGCTTGGATTACAATGAAACTTTTGCACCAGTTTGCAAAATGGTTACTGTCAAATCATTCTTAGAAGTCTTTGTTTCTCGTGATTGGGAGGTGCATCAAATGGATGTTCACAACGCTTTCCCTTCATGGAAACTTAGATGAGGAAGTTTATATTAAATTTCTTCTGGGTTTTCGAACTGATGATTCAACTCAAGTTTGCAAGCTACATAAATCTCTCTATGGCCTTAAGCAAGCCTCAAGGTGTTGGTTTGCGAAATTGACATCATCACTACTTGACTATGGATTTGAACAGTCTCGATCTGATTACTCCTTGTTCACACTTCATGATACACACGGTAAACCCTCTCTACACATTCTTGTTTATGTTGATAACTTGATAAGCTCAAGAAGTACATCGGCGATAATTCAAGACTTCAAAGCCTAATTGAGTGCTTGTTTTCACATGAAGGATCTTGGTGTCCTCAAATATTTTCTTGGCATCGAGTTGCTCGCAGTCTTAAGGGTATGTATCATTGGGCAATATCTATTGTTATGAGGACTGATTATGTAATTATAATACTCTTAGACTAGTTTTGTTAATTACTCTGTTTTGTAATTAGGTTAATCGTTTGTATATAAGACTGGACCTTCTTTTTGTTAATACTAAGAAAACCTTTTACAAAGACAAAGGTTTCATGACATATTAGTTATTGGTTTTGGTTATTTCACACATATTAATAACTCTTGTTGATCAATAAATTTAAAACTACAACAAAAAAGAAAACAAAAAAAAAAAGGAGAGGAAGAATAGAGTACGAATGCGTCAATCACATCAGGCTCCTTCTGGTTGGCTAGCTGTCGGCTTCAATGTAAATAAATTGAAATTTCCATAAATGAAAATCATCTTGAGTCAATTTTATCAACCTTTTAATCACAGGACATCCACACACTTGGATTGTTGTTATTATTATTTGTATAGAAAAGTCATCTCCTAGTTATAATGTGATTAGTTATTTGATCTTCACTTCAATCTACGCCCACAGACTTTTGAATATAGATCATAAAGGAGCAATACCTAGTAACTACTGATATCAGTTTAACAAAAAAAAAAAATACTTAGTAACTACTGATTCTAATAGCTTTTGTTTCAATTTACAATAAATGTATATCGAACTTACAAAATAATGTTTAATCCCTAAAATAATGTATATCAGTTTTTCTTATTATATATAAAATCGAAATCTGCCCCATGTACCTATGTCTCACCACAGGAGTTCGACTCCTTTAGCTCTAGTGGGAGCATTGAAAGCTCCATGTGGAGTCCAAAGGACCAGTGGACAATTTTTTTAGCAAGGTACACTACTTTGTGAAAATAGTTAGTTTTATTGACTTCGACAAGATAATACAATAAAAATAATTGAAATCTGATGAAATTCCATGGCAGTTTCAGACCGGAAAAATATAGCGTCAAAACATCATTAAAATTTTCTGATGGATAAGATTCCGCCTGAAAAGAGTTAAAATTTGCTTACAATTCCGACAAAATCTCTATAACTTCCATCCATCAAGACCTATCAAATGAAAAATTAATCTGAACTCGAGTTTCTTCTGGCTGAAAAGCATTTTTGACGGTACATGCCATATGGATTCTGTCAGAAATTATTAGCTTTTACCCCTTACACAATAGAAAGTTTCGATTTTTCCTCAAAACCTTTTTCCCAAAAAATTCATATAAATCTATCCGTCATGAATTTTCTTATATATAGGAGCTTGTCATTTCTTTTTCAGTAGCCTCCTTCGCCTTAACCATTGTTATTTTTCTTATGCTTTTAAAGTTAGAAATTTTAAGCATTATTTTTGTTTATAGGTTAAATTCACGAAGGATGTAATTTATTTTTAAAATACCAGTTTTGTTTGGAAAATTATTTTAATCAAGCTGTCTAAACCGCCTAATCACCACCTCAACCGTCTAATCACTACTTCAACTGTCTAATTAAATTAATCAACGACGGTTTGCAATACCATCAAGAATGCCATCATATTTTCCAATCAGGAAACTGTGTTTCATTTCCAATTACGGAAAACAATTCCTTGACCAGAGCCTGTTTTTATTTTTCTCCAACTGGAAGAGTATAAGTAATGATATACCACTATGTACACAAACAGAAAGAGAATAACATAAACCGCTAACGATGCTATTATGCAAACACATATTACAAATCAAAACACATAAATATTACATTATTAATCTTTTTTTTATTCCATAGTTTATCTTATTAGTCTATCTTACCCTTTATCTATATTTGAGGCACTTTCTTCCAAACGCAAGATTGTTTATTTAGTATTACACACATAATTCATGGTGGTTAATATTTAGTGACCAGGCTGAGTCTGAACATCTTCTCCGGCATTAGAACAACATGGCCTTGCTCCACCGCCGGGAGAGGGGTAGGTTGGGTAACCTATTGGATAGTTTCCTCCAGGGCTGGGGTAAGCTGGATAGCTTTGTTGATTAGGTTGCACAGTTTCTTCTTTTGACTTCACCATATCTGTCCAAAAACAACAAATTATTTTAACTTTTAGGTATTAAAAACGTTGTTCTCATAAAAATATGGACATAAATTCGGTTCTCTTGTTTCTTCTTTTAAAGATTCATAGCAGCAATGCCAGCAAATATGTTTTCAATATGTAATATGTACAAAACATCAAAATATTATGATATGTTCTGAAATTTATGGTGAGAATTTAGCATCTTACTTAAAGTATTTTAACTTTCGTAAGTTTTAATGATTGACTGTCGTTTAGACCAATAATCCGGATTTTGAATGGACAAAATAGTTAGTTCAGGTTCGAGCAGTTTGTTTCTTTTTTTTTTTTATCAATGTCAAATCTTTCTTTATACCATTTTAGTTCGAGTAGCTTGAAATGAAAGAAGTAAGAGAATTTAACTTACCCGGAAGTGTTCTAGATGCCACTGCCACATCGGAGACAACAACAAGAAGGGCAAAAACACCCAACAAAACCAATGTCTTAGAAGCCATTTTCTTCGACTTTTAATATTTCTCTTCTTATTATATGAAAAAATTGCTCTCTATTTAAAGACAAAGAGGAGGAGGATACAATGAGAAAAATCAGGTAATTAATCTATTAGTCGAATAAAAACAAAAGAAATGTTTATCACAAAATAAGAGAAGAAGAGTCAAAATATGAATGCTTCAGTCTCATCAGGCTTCTTGTGGTTGGCTAGTTCTCGACTTCAATGAAAATAAATTTGAAACTTTATAAATGAAACCACAATTATATCTAAATTTTTCTTTATAGCTATAAAAAAATTTCGAAACTATTATCATCACTATAGGTTTGTGGTTATAACAACAACTTCAAATCCGTTGCTATTTTAAAAAAAATTGTGGCCATTTTATAGCTGCGACTTTTATTTGTGGCTTGCTCGTGAGTACATAATTTTTTTTAGTATGTACACATTGGATTATTGTTGTTAATATTCGTATAGAACAGTAATTTCCAAATTATAATGTTATTAATAATATTTGATCCTCATTGCAGACTTTTGAATATAAATCATAGAGGAGCAATGCGTAGTACTGACTGCAATAGTTTACCTCAATTTACAAAAACATGCATATCAGACCAACAAAATCAAGTTTAACGGCTAATGTAATTTGTTTCTACCACCATTAAACCCTTTCCCCCAAATCTTAAATTGGATCACGCGGAGTTGTGATATATTCTCTGAACTCGAATTCCGGTGAAGGAATTGTCCATGTTGATTTAACTATTTGACCAAAAACATTTTCCCAAATTCTAAGAGGTTTGAAGTGGGAGTTTTTTTTGTTTGTCATTTGATTGATATTGAATTTAAAGGATTACAAAGATCCGAGAACAACAGTAGACCACAAAGAAAACAAAGATCGATTTCAATTGTACATAGCAAAGAGGATGAGATGATGACGATCCAATGGTAAAACCAAACGTAACAAAAAAATCAAACCTTGCGAATATCACTTAAAGAGTTTTCCGCACAACATTCTCGAAGACAGGTTCAAACCTAAAGACAATGATTTGAAAACATACTCTTTTGAATTTTTGCGAAACTCCTTCGAATATCACGTAAGGAGTTTCCCGCACAAAATTCTTTGAAGTGAGAGTTTATATTTTGTATTTTTGTCGTTTATTTGATTATCTCAAAAGATATTTAAATACTTTTAGATTATTTATTATGCATTAATTTTAAACTACTATTAACTTCATCTTGATTGGCTGGATCAAGATGAAACTAAACTTATGGTTACATAACTAGTCGCTCTTTTCCTCGACACAAAGTATTAGTTGGTACTTGTGTATAATTAGTGAACTTTGTTACTTTTTAATTACGACAAACAATTCCTTGACCAAAGCCTGTTTATATCTGTTTGTTTCTCCAACCCTAAGAGTTTAATTAATGATATAACACTGTTATACAAAACAGAAAGAGAATAACATAAACTACAAACGATGCTATTATGCAAACACATATTACAAATCAAAACACATGGAGTATATATTACATTATTAATCTATTATTCCATAGTTTATCTTCTTAATCTATCTTACTCATTTTTCTTTATTTGAGGCACTTTCTTACAAACACAATATCGTTTATTTCGAGTTACACACATAATTTATGGTGGTTAATATTTAATGACCAGGCTGAGTCTGTACAGCTTCTCCGGCATAAGAACAACACCTTGAGCAGCCACGGTAATAACCTCTGGAACAGCAGCCATAGCGACAGTAACCTCCTCCTCCGTTGTTTCCTCTTCCTCCATAACCTATTGCACCGTTTCCTCCATTACCGCCGTAGCCTTGTTGATTAGGTTGCACAGGTTCCTCCTTTGACTTCACCGTGTCTGTCCAAAACAACACATTAGTTCAACACTTAGGTATTAAAAACATGGATATAGATGCGCTTCTCTTGTTTATTTTCAAATAAAATTTCACAAGATCAACTATATTTTCAATGCCTAATTTGCACAAAACATCTAAATAACATGTGGTAAATATTTAACATTGTATTTAACTGCTTTTGATAAATTATGAGCTTCTAATTCAAAATCAATTAACAATAAATTGAATGATCCATATATTATATATATAATAACATGTGGTAAATATTTAACATCGTATTTAACTGCTTTTGATAAATTATGAGTTTCCAATTCAAAATCAATTAACAATAAATTGAATGATCCATATATTATATATATTAGATTAAAGATATCCTAACAATTCTGATGTGAGATATAAATCACTTTCTAACAGCTTTTGACTTCAATAAATCCAAAAGATTGTTGGTCATGACCAACACTCAGAACTTTAAATTGTTGCATAAAATTTTCAAATTGTACGTTAGTTAAGTTTCTATTAGCCAGAAATGGAAGAAGTAGACAATTTTTACTTACACAACTGCCTTCCAGATGCTGCGGTCAATTCGGAGACAAGAAGAACAACAACACAAAGACCTAAGAGAACCAATGTCTTAGAATCCATTTTCTTCGACTTCTAGTATTTTTCTTATTAAGGAAAACAAGTGATGGAACAATATTTCTCTCTATTTAGAGACAAAGAAGGCAATTTACGTATTATCACCAAAAAAAAAAGTGATAAGGAGAGATGAAGAATCGAAGTATGAATGCATTAATCACATTGGGCCTCTTATGGTTGGCTAGAGCTGTCGAATTCAATTCAAATTAGAAACTCCATAAATGAAATCCATCTTGAGGCAATTCTGTATCAAATTTTTTAACCAGAGCATATCCACACATTTTAAATGATTTTTATTATTATTTTCATAGAAAATTACCCTGCTAGCTACTAGTAGTATAATTGATATGTAATTTGTGAAATGTCTTTTATCAAGTGGTTAAATGTCAATTTTTGTAGTCTTTTTTACCGGAGTTTGATTCCAGAAGAATCCCGTTAATTTCAGT
Source organism: Lepidium campestre (assembly GCA_009757365.2). Taxonomy (NCBI): domain Eukaryota; kingdom Viridiplantae; phylum Streptophyta; class Magnoliopsida; order Brassicales; family Brassicaceae; genus Lepidium; species Lepidium campestre. Next base: position 140,898 of record WJSH01004707.1, read on the forward strand.
GGCAGACCCAAAAATTATTTTTACCGGGGTCAAAACATAAATAAATTAAAATAACTAACAACAAAAGCGGTGATACAATGGCTGAGTTTCTAGCTTTTGCTTTTATGAGTTTATTGGTGTTCTCATGCGACTATAAAAATCCATAAACTTAGGTACATGTACACGTTTAAAATTTTATTTTTATACTAAGTCGTCTAACAGATTCAACTCTCACAAAAATATCATAATGAAACATAGCATTAATTTATTATTTAGTGACACCATCCTTTTTTTTAATTGATTAAAACAAATTAAATTAAAATATTAAAATACATAATTTGGAATAGAGTGTCAATAAAATGCTAAATCTAATTTAACAAATATATAAATACTATATATAAAAAATTTCTCCATATTTATGGAGGTTCAATTGAACCCCCTTCTTTACAACATGGGTCTGCCAATACTTGTTCCGTCTTATATTATTTGAGATTTGAGAAATTTAAATTATATATATGTTTTATCAATCCAATTATTGAAAAAAAAAATTAATTTGTGATTTGATCTCATTCCAATATAAGCCAGATCGTGGGGGAGCAATACTTAAATAAGTACCGACTCTAATGAAATTTTCGATATCTTTTTTGTGTTTTAACCAAAAGAAAAACTTTTCAATTGATATTGTTCTGCAAGTGTACCTCAATTTACACAATCATACCAAACTTACAAAATCAAATTTAGAAATTACCAAGGACAAATATATATATAATTACTATTATAGATTTAATAAGTAAACAATTGGATTAATTTGTTTTATATAAAATTAATCTTATATATTATTAGAGAAGTGATTTATAAAAAAATCTTATATATTAATATCACATTCAATTTTAGCGTAGTTGATTACAAAGTTTTCATTAATATTATAATTTACATTAATTTAAAATTAATTCGTTTTAAATTAAATTATTTTTTTTAACTTATTTTTTTTATTTTTAAGGAAATACAATTATCTCTTAAATTATAAAATTATCCAAAAATTAGATAAAAAATTGTTTCGATTTAATACTTTTCTAAATTTATTTAAAATTAATTCTTTTTAATTTAATTTTTTTAAATTTTAACTTAATTTTTTTAAAGAAATATAATTTTATATATTAAAAGAGAATGTGATTTTTTCAAAAGAGCTTACGTGTCAACACTATGTTCAATGTTAGCGTGATTGATTACAAAGTTGCTTCTGATATTAAAATTTAGTTTGATTTATTTATTGTTCATTTATTTTATTTTTAGATGTATATAATTACAAAATTTGGATGATGATAATTATATATTCTTTTAAAAGTAAAATTATTGTTAATTTAATATTAGTTATGTTGATTTTTTGTTGATGGGTATAGTTATATATTTTCCAAATAAACTAACATATAAAATTATAATTTTAAAATATAAATATAATTGTTAAAAAAATATATAAATATAATTTAAAATATATAATTTTCACATTTATTTTACATTACTTCGTTTTTCAATTTAATTTGTATATCTTAATTTATTTTGAAGGAAATGTAGTTATCTTTTAAGTTTAAACTTATTCGAAAATATAATAAAAAAGTATTTGCTTTTTTTCATATTATTTTCATTTACTTTAATTTTATGGAGATAAAAATAATTAAATATTTTTCATAGTTATCAAAATGTTTAGTAATTCATATTCCTTTTTGTACATTATATTCTCTTCTAAATAAAAAAAACATAGTTATTTTTTAATCTATCATAAACTTCTTATTCCACCAAAAGTATTGTTGTTCTCTTCTTACACTTTTTTACATATGTTCATGAAGATAAAATAATATAAAATTTTTGTCATGATGATTGCTAAAAATTATACCAACAATATTTTTAATGCCTAAAAAATTGTTTTAATAGCATATTCATTGGTATAATATTATTTTTTATATGTGAGGTACATTAAAGTAATTATAATTATGTAATATTTTATTTTCATATAGTAAAAGTTATTTTATTTTATTTCTTATAAATTTCAGATTATATATTAAATCATTTATCGCATATGAGATTGATGTTCTATCTAATGTAGATTAATAAAATAAAATAGTTACTAATGTATAAAATAATATTTATGAAATTGATGTTATCTTTAATGTTTTATCTTACGTTGTTTTATCTTACGTAGATTAATAAAATAGTTATTAATAATTAACTAAATTTAAAAATATTTATTTCTGCATAAATATGCGGGAGAATCACCTCATTATATTTATAATAGAACTTTGTTAGAAAGTCCGAGAAATCTTTATAAAAAAAAAAGATTTAGCGAAACTACATAACAAATTAGATAGGAAGATACGATCTAGATTCGAGACATAGTTGCTTATGACTTATGAGGGTGCTAGCCATTGGCCAAGCAGTCCTTTCCCCTTGGTTGTAGAATCTGAAGGCCAACAATGTGTCCCTAACCGTGCGATCCATTCTGGTAAACAGAATCCGAGCCGTTGATTGAGGGCATCCATGTACCCGAGCATTCATTTTCCTGCCGGAGGAAATATATTGTAGCTTGAGCTACTAACGATTGGATTATTTGTATTGATTGATATTCATATAGTTGCAATATAGTTACAAGTAATGAACTAGGTGTTAGGCATGCGCTCCCTGTGTTAGACACGCGCTGCGATTTTCTTCTCCAAATCGCTGTTAGCCTTCAACCGACGACTTTATCGCTTGCCTCTCCGGTGAACGGCTATACCAGCGCTGCAAGAGACCCCGTTCTCTTGTTCCCGGAGCTGCTACTTCTTCTCTCCAGCTTTGAGTTCAAATCGCATTCTCCGTCATATGTTTAGGATGTTTCAGACGATCGCCAGCGGTCAGACTTAGCTGGGTTAAATTGTCAGCTGGCGAAGCTTGCTAGAGGACATGTTCGTTTCCCAGAGATGTATCGGTAATGCTACACTTTCACCGCCGTCGTTTGGTAGATCTTAGATCTACGTTGTATCTTGTCGTCGACGGAAGAAGTGGTCTATCTTAGTGGTTATGTTGCCTCCGAACTCTCCACCGTCTCGTCTTGAGGTCTCTGTTTCTTCGACAGTTGATTGGAGGTCACCGGAAGCTACCACCCTAGAGGTTAGCGAAGCTTGCTTCTGTTCGTAGCAGATCGCGAGTCTTTGAGACAAGTCTTCTTTAACTCGTTAACTGGTGTGCTCGGTTTGTACGGTGTGCTTGGGTCCTGCTCGTGTTCTGTGTTGGGAGTGTGAAGACGAAGCTTCGAGCGTCTTGATCAAACGTAGCTTGGGAGTCTCCTCCCACCTCATTGCAGCGTTGATCCTCCTCTCGGGGTTCGCTGCGGTAACAGGTTCGCTAGTTCTCTAGTCTAGCCGCTTTCAAGTAGCATGGTCTTCGGTGGTAGTGCCCTGGTTTGTGTGTTTTTTGGTGAGCATTATGTTGGCTAGACTAGGTTGTCGATTAGTTGCTTAATGGTAGGAGGAGTTAGTAAGATCTTGGTTTTGGTAAGTTCTGTTGTTCTATTTGATATGCTCTGAGATTAATGCTCTCTGGTTAAGGTCTCTAGTTGTAGTTAGTGTTTCTGTTTCCTTGGTTCATTGGTTCCGGAAAGTGAAGGCTCATGGATAGCTTAAGGATAAGCTTCAACCGGAGTTGAGGAAGTCATGGTGAGGTCTCTCCTGTAAATCGCCGTTGACGGTTCTTGTTTTCGAACTATCGGAGAAAGCACTTTGTCCATTTCATGCTCTTTGATGCAATTTGCGTCTGTTGCCATCATTTTGCCTCTTCTTCCTAAGATGCAATAAATTAGATTATTGCATAATATTGTACCACTTCTTCGTTCGCGATGGATTGGTAATGTTTTGCTTCTGTGGTTTATAACTTTTTTTTGTCAGGGAACCAATCTCTAAGCTTTGTCAAATGTAATTCAAAAACCTTCATTTTAATGATATATTTACATTTTATCAAAAAAATAATGAACTAAGTGATTAAGTAAGGGATTATATGTTCCAAAAGTTATGTCTTAGTTTTGTGTTTCATGTTTCAGGATGGTTTTTTATTGAGTTTCTTCCATTCTTTTTTAGTTGTTAATCAACTATCATGATAGTTGAAACCATGGTTCAATCATGAATTCTTATTTACTTCTTCCATATTGCAATTTTTGCATTTTCTGGATTTTAATGCAAAAAAAAAAAAAAAAATCAACCCTTCTAGATTAGTTTGACACTCACGGTTCTAGTATTGTAATATTGAGTATATGTGGAATCAATCCTTAAAAAATGGGGTTAATTTACCAAATGCCAATAGATAAAGGGAAATTGGCAATATGACATTGATTTCTTTAAAACCTCCTAAAAAAATATTGTGTGAGAAAATAGATAATGATATAGTTAACAGTATAATGTAAATCATAGATAATAACAAATTGTATAGATTGATAATGTTTTGTTTGTACACATAAGAAGTTGAATATATATAAATAACTATAACACTTACGATTAATAAGAGGGGGTTTAGAGAATTTATAACGATAACTATAAATATATTGCAACAAATTTGAAGATAAACATACAACATAACTAAAAACGTGATAATAATATTGCTAGCAATCTTTCTAAAAATTAAAAAGAAGAAATCTGACACAAACACATGCTACTTATAGGGTTATAATTGGCATTATTGATCTACAGTGCCCTACTCTTTTCCTGATTGACAAATTCTTAATTTCTAACTTATATTTTGTCAATTACTCAAATTTATCTAAAAAATACCTTGATCTCGATGTAATTCTACAATTTCAGGTTTTTATTTTTGTGAAAAACTAGGAGGAAAACTCCCCGAATTATTCAAAACTTAAAACATAATTACACACTACCATGTTTTAAAGTCACAAAGTCTTTTGCGTCGTCATCAAATATCTCTTGGACACAAAGGGGAGGAATACACAACATATGTAAACCTAAAGGCAAATAAAGAGCATAAGTAGCTAGACCATCCGCAAGACGATTAGCTTCTCGATACACATGTGACACTCAGATAATCCAGTCTCTTGAAAGAAAGTCATATCATAGACGTACTAGAAACGAAAAGGGGTGAGAATCCTCAATTCTTTCGGTTAAAAAGTTAACAACCAACAGTGAATCTATCTCGATCTCTAAATATGAGATTCGTTTCTCCAAATAAATATAGAGACCATAATAGACTTCCCATAGCTCAGTCATTGGAGCTGAGCAAATGTTGATATTCAAGTTAAAATCACCATGCCAATTAATCTCCATTATTATCTCGTATAACACCACCAACATAAGCCACACCATGATTACCTTTGGAACCATCATCAATGTTTAGTTTGAATCGGGAACCCAAAGGAGGAAACCATCTAATTTCTAACACTTCACTTCTTCTAATTGTTGTAGAACTCTTAGCGTGGGCTAAAGAGACCTCTCAGCTCAATTTTTTGACAAACTAAACACGATCACAACATGGTCGAATGGATCCAAAAATATTACCACACCTCCACTTCCAACTCCACCATATTCTCATTGCAAAACACGTCGACAACGAGCTCCCAATGATAATATCTTGTTTGCCAAGGTTCTAATAAATCTGTTCATGTTCTTCGTGACTGTCTATCAATACAAGGAGTGTGGCAATGTCTTGTTCCGGTGAGTTATAGGAGGCCAATGGGCAATTTACGCGAAACCCGAACTTGACCCAAACTAAAAGAAACCAAACTGAATCGAAGCTGATAAATACCTGAATGGATTTTAGAACATGGGAGTTTGGATACCCAAACCCGAATCGGTACCTGAACCCGAATGGTACCCAAACTACCCAAAATATCATTATATACTTTAAAATAATTATTTATATAAAAACTTTATTTACTTAAATATTCAAAACTATAATTATAAATCTAAATATATTAATCAATTTGAATCAAAAAAAAAAAAACAACTAAAATATTAAATCTTTTAGTTAGATTATGATTGTTTGGCAAAAAAAATTTTTTGGGTAGAATCTGCTAAATAAGTTAAAATCAAATGGTAATACATAAATTTGGTGGAATTTAAAATATTAATTTAGAAAAAAATAAATAATATTGTGTCATATAAAATAACTTAATTTAAAAAAATCCAAAAAACTTAAATAAGAATTAAAGAATTAAATAATTACTAAACATTTTTGTAAAAATTAAAGTCCCATAATATTTTGGTATATATATTTGTTAAATACCCAAACCTCAAATTTGTGCCAAACTGAGAACTGAGTGTGTATTCCAAAATATCTTAAATACAATTATATACCTAAAAAGTTGTTTTTATTTAAAATTTGAATATTAAAAATTATAATTATTAATTTGAATATAGTATTCATTTTGGATCGAAATAACTGTTCTATATTAGTCAAATTTTTATTTAAATTTTGAATTTTGTTAGAAAGTTTATTAAATTTTAATTAGTTTTGAGTTTGAAACAAATACATAAATCTGAACCCGATCCAAACCGAATAAGAGGATATTCGAATAAAAGTTAGAAAAACTACTAGAATTGAACTATACCCGATTTATATTGAATCAAGTTTAATCCAAAAAGATATTTGAATAGGTGTTAAGTGAGTGAAACCAAAAACTTGAAAAGCCTCGTATAAATCTAAACGGATACATGAATATCCATTTTTAATACGGAATACACGACTTAGTTTATTATTTATGATTAATTATATAGTTTATTTAAATATTAGTTAATGGAATTATGGAATTGTTATATATACAAATGGTAACAACTAAATTGTGGAATGAGTTGAATCTAGCTGAATTACGTTACCAGTTAGGGGACATATGTCATTGCAAGCTTGTCTTTAATAAAAGAAACGAAAGAAAATGAGGCCTGAGTTTTAATCCGTCCCATAGATTTTTGACCGATTTCAACAAATTTTCAATAAAGATATTGGTCGGAAACTTATAATTAAAATATTTATTGGAAATTTCAAATGAAATTATGACGGCTTCATGAGGATCATCAGAATTTTACATAGAAATAATTGTGAGTTATGCAATTAAATTTCTTGAAATTGTTTAGAATGCCATTTTTCTAAGATCTTTTCAATTTTGTCACTTTGAACAGTGATTGTGACATTCATAATAACTCCAATGTCTTTTCAGTGACAATTCATGTCCATGTCTATGGCCTCGATTCTCTGATTGATTTGTCGTAAAAATCAAAGCATCATTTCTCAAACCTCTGAGAATGTGACATCTGGAAAAGTAAGATTCACATGAGAATTGATGGTCTCTTGGGGACATCTTTGATAGACATGAGCTCTCATGTCCATATTTATGACTTTGATAACATTCTTATGGTTTAATATTTATGAGAAATGCCTAAAATAATCAAATTTACTTTCCTTATCTCAACTATTATGGATATAATATGCATGTCTATGGTTTCGATGAGAATTTATATCCTTGAAGCCATAGACATGGACATGAGAGCCCATATCTATCAAACATGTCTCCAAGGGACCACCGATTCTTATACGAGTCTTACACTGCCATATGTAGCATTCTCAGAAGCTTGGGAATGTTGCTTTGACTTTTTGCGACAAATCAATGAGAGAATCCAGACCATAGACATAGACATAGACATGAATTGTCATCAGAGACATAATCGAAAGGGCATTGAAATTATTATGAATGCCACAATCACTGTTCAAAGTGGCATTTCAAAGAAAGTTTTATATAAATGACATTTTGGATAAATATGGATAACTTTGTGGCATTTTAGAAAAATTTCATTTTTAAATATGATTTTTCCCGTCATAAATTACTTTTTTTTTCTTTTAATAAATATTCTACTGATAATGATCATTTATGCCCCACAATCATTCTATCAAAAGTGATTCGTGATTCGTTATGGCGACTCCTAGGATTTTGGTGGATGGTGAAGCTACGATGATTGACGCCAGTGTGAGAGGGGGACCGCTGAGAGAGCCACTAGATTCGACTACCTCATGGGCGGCTAAAGTCGCAGGCTCTAACGTTGGGGGAATCTTGGTTCCTGAAACCCTAATTGATGATAACTTTGTTGATTCGAGAGTATGTGTTGAATTTCCTAATGGTTGTGATGGTGAACTCGAGATTACCGTTGAAAAAGAAGTGATTGATGCTATGAATGTCTTGTGACAATGTTGTATGGTGGTGAAAGTCCTTGGTGGGCGTATGAATATTGCCGTGTTATGCAAGAAACTTCAGGACCTTTGGAATCCGCTTGGTTCCATATCTGTCATCAACCTTCCTCATCAAGTTTTCATGATTAGATTTGGTTCAGAAGAAGAATACTTTGCAGCTTTAACGGGAGGCCCATAGAAGGTTTTTGGCAAGTATTTGATGGTTAAAGTTTGGTCTCCTGAGTTTGATCCATTGCGTGATGAGATTACCACAACTCCGGTGTGGGTTCATGTTTCTCAATTACCAGTTAATCTATACCATAAATCTATTCTCATGAAGATTGGTAGGGGGTCGAGAGAGCCTTTGAGAGTGGATCAAACTACCTTGAATCGGGATAGAGCCCGGTTTGCACGAATATGTGTGGAAGTTGATCTTGTGCGTCCTCTTAAGGGCACAATCCTCGTTAATAAAGATTATTATATTGTGTCTTATGAAGGGCTGTCTAATATATGCTCTCGATGTGGTATTCATGGCCATGTGGTGCAATCGTGTCTGTGTGAAGCTACAATTGTTCCTGGTTTAGTTCCGTTTCCATTGTCTACTGGCATTGTTACCTCTTCCTCTGTGGATGAAGATGACTTCATGTTGGTTTGTAGTGGTTCTTCTAAGGAGGTTATTTTTAGTGTTGGTGGTTCGTGTGGTGTTCATGCTCGCGTGTTAAATGACATTATGAATATCCAGCCACAATCTTGGGCTTGTATCTCTAATAAATTTTGTAGTCTTGTGGTTCCTGATGCAGTGGAGAAGGTTACTACAAGCTCTAAGAGTAGGAATGGTAGAAAGGAAAATGTGTTTTCTCATGCTTTAGTTGCGCCTACCATTTCACCGTTGTCGACAACATCAGAGATTCCGGCTTTTGTTGTAGGGAGAAGCTCAAAGAAGCCGCTACGATTTGGTACTAAGGACTCTCATACAGGTGTTGTTAAGTCAACAGATAATGCTAGCGCAAAGCATCGGGTTCAAGTTTCTAAGCCAGCTCTTGGCCTTGTTTTTGGGTTAACTAAAGGAGAATAGTTGCTTTCTAATTCGGGTAAAAGAATGCGGGTTGAGGGTAGAGATATCGGAAGACCGGGAGGTGTTTTTTCGAACACTTCAGATCAGTCTGTAACGAATGAGACTCGTCTCCATAATCTATGTACGGTGAATGCTTTGGTTGCCTCGATGTAAAGTATTCACGATGATTATATTGTTATGTCGGAGTCTATTATCCCAGTTAATGTTATGGTTGCCCCTTTGCCTAATGCTACTAATAATAGCTCGGCTACTCATTTACTAAATAACTAGTGTAATAATTTAATTCTTACAGACCGAGAGTTTTGCATGACTCGAATGATGTGATGATGGTGCCAGCTCATGACGGAGTGGTGTCTGCAAGGCCTCACTCTAACGGCAGGCCCGGCCCTGGGCGAAAGCCCAGCAAGCAAAGGCTTTAGACAACAAAATAATTATATAAAATTTGGGGCATCAATTTATTGAATTTTGCTTTAGTGTATTGGTTAAACATTAGTAAAGACACTCCCCACAGTCAGGTTCGATTTTCTTCTGTGTCTTTTACATTTTCTTTTATGATTAAGACTTAAAAAATTTTCTTTGATTTTTGACTTTGTCGTTTTAATTTAAACTAATAGAATCTAATGTAATTTTTTTTCTTCTTCATTTACTTCTTTGAACTAATCTGATTTCTTTTAATTTCTTTCATTAATAATTTATATTAAATTCTTCATTGAACAGCCTAATTAATAATAATCTAATTACAGTTTAGTTTCTATTTCTTTCTTATTTTCATGTAACTAAACCATAAGCTCTATAAATTTTAATAAATATATAACTATATAAGGTTTTTTTGTTAACAATTGGATCGACAAGATCCAATCTATAGGCTAAATACTTCAACTCTAATAGAGTGGTTTGAACTCCCCACCTAGTGCTAAACTAAGTCAACATTAATTTTAATCATGTTTGTAGAATTGCAAGTTTAATACTTATAGAGTTAAAATTTATAGAAAGCTTAATGATCGATAAAATGTTTATATTAGTTTTGAGGTTTTGAATATAGACAAGATTATGACTTAAGAGTTACTCAACCGATTAATGATTAAATTCTAGGTTGCTTACTACTAGTATCTAATACCTAAATTTGGTTTATTCTTTTATTTTAATGTTTTAGAAGTCTTCATGTTTTTACAAACTCTTATATACGTGGTGGAAAAATAAAAAATTTCATCATTTGATTATAATTAGGAAAAGAAAGTTAAGACATCAATTTTTTTAAATTGCTTTAGGCATCAAATTATTAAAGGTCGGCACTGCCTAACGGTTTGGCTATGTAATTCCATTTATTTTTACTTGGATTTTTATGATGAATTGTCTTCTATAAAATTGCCGGGGACAAACAAACCTACTTTTAGAAGATCGATTAGATATATTCTGAAGTGATGGAAGGTGGATATTCTTGCTTTGTTTGAAACTCACACGGGAGGGGATAAAGCCATAAGTATTTGTCAGAATCTTGGTTTTGACAACTCTCATGGAGTGGATGTGGTGGGACATAGAGGCGGAGTTTGGCTCCTTTGGAGATCGAGTATTGGTGCTCTTTCTATTGTTGGTGAATCTGACTAGTTTATCCATGCCAAGTTGTATGTCGGTGTACAGTTGGTGAACATGATCGTGGTTTATGCAGCTCTTTCAGCTAGCCATCGTAGTGGCTTGTGGAGTGAATTGAAAGGTATTATTAAACCCCTTACGGATCCAGTTTTTGTGGTAGGTGACTTTAACACCATTGTTAGGGTTGATGAACGCTCCAGAGGTTCTGTTGGTTTGTCACTAGATTCGCTGGCCTTTGGTTCTTGGTTACATGAGTTATAACTGATTGATATGGGCTTCAAAGGTGGAAAATTCACTTGGCATCATTGGCGTTCCGAGAGTACCTTTGTTGCTAAGAGACTTGATAGAGTTCTCTGTTTTCCGCAATCTAGGCTTTTGTGACAAGTGGCCGTTGTGACTCATCTCCCTTTTCAATCTTCCGATCATTCTCCTCTCTTTTTACAAGTGTGTCATGAGACTCAGTGTAACCCTTCTCGCCGCCAGTTTCGTTTTGAAGCGGCTTGGCTAAAGCATGATAGTTTTAAAGAGTTATTAAAGTCTTCATGGAGTAATGAAGTTAATACTTATGTAGCTTTGAAGAAGCTTCAGAGTTGTTTGAATAGATGGAATAAGACTATTTGGGGATATTCATCGTTGTAAAGATGATGTTGTCAAGAAGATTTTGGATTTTCAATTGCAGATTGCACTAAATCCCTTGGATTTTTTTGTTGGAAGAAGAAAGACGTTTATCTAAGGTTCTTGATGAAATTATAGAACAAGAGGAGATTATTTGGTTTCAAAAATCTCGCGAACAGTAGATAACTCAAGGTGATAGAAACACTACCTTCTTCCATACCTCAACTATCATTCGGCGACAAAGAAATAGGATTGAGATGTTGAAATATGTCGATGGTCAATGACCTTCAGACCATAAGGATTTTGAGCAATTGGCGTTGGGATATTATGACGTTTATACTCACTAGATGATGTACCTGATTGAATTGTCTCTTTACCCCATTCAGATTTCACTTCTCTTTCTCCACGTGATTGTGAGTCTCTCTTTAAGTCTTTCTCACCTGAAAAAAATGAGAAATCTGTTAGAAAAATGAGGAAGTACAAGGCTTTAGGACCGGATGGTTTTCAGCAGTCTTCTATCAGTAGAATTAGGATATTGTTGATGCTTCAGTGACTCGTTTTGCTCTACAATTCTTTGATTCCATGATTTTACTTGAGGGGACTAATGATGTATTGTTAGTGCTGATTGCTAAGGTTTTGAACCCGAAGCTTATTTCACAGATTTGACCTATTAGTTTATATAATGTACTTTTTAAAGTCATTACTAAGACTTTAGTGGAGAAACTTAAAGGCATTATGCCCACTCTTATTGGCCCAATATAATCTAGTTTCATTCCTGGACGGTTAAGTATTGATAATATTGTTGTGGTGCAAGAAGCGGTTCACTCTATGCGTAGAAAGAAATGGCGTAAGGGTTGGATGTTACTAAAGTTGGACTTAGAAAAAGCTTATGACCGCATACGCTGGGACCTTTTGTAGGATACTTTACAGGTGGCTCGGTTTCCTCCGAATTTGATTGCTTGGGTAATGAGTTGTGTTTTTGGTCCAGCTATGATATTAATATGGAATGGTGAGGTTATTTCGACTTTTTTTCCAAAGCGTGGTCTCAGACAGGGAGATCCCCTCTTTCCATATTTGTTTGTCTTATGCATTGAGAGGCTATGCAGTTTGATTGATCAGTCACTTATCTCGAATTTCTAGAAACCGATCTATCTTTCTCGTGGTGGTCCGGCCTGGTCACAAATATGTTTTGCTGATGATTTAATCTTGTTCGCTAAATCATCGGTTGATCAAATTTGTGTGATCCGCAGGGTTTTGGATCAGTTTTATATTGCCTCGGGGCAGAAAGTTAGTCTTGAGAAGTTGAAAATATTCTTCTCTGATAATGTTTCACGAGATTTAGTACAGTTAATTAGTGCTGAAAGTGTAATTAAATTACCAAGGATCTCGGTAAATATCTTGGTTTACATGTGCTTCAAAAATTAATGAATAAGGATACCTTCAATGAGTTACTTGAATGCACTTCTTCGCGCTTAGCTGGTTGGAAGAGAAAATGCTTGAGTTTCGCTGGCAGGGTGACTCTCACCAAGTCTTCGCTCTCATCCTTTTGGAGAAACTGGATAAAATGGCGAGAAGTTTCTTATAAGGGGGATTCAGCTGAGATTAAAAAACATCACCTTATTTCTTGGGATAGGATTTGTAAGAAAAAAGTGATGGTGGACTGGGGATTAGGAAGCCACAAGAAATGAATAAGGCGCTTATTGCTAAACTGGCTTGGCGAGTTCTCCATGATACTACAAGTCTTTGGGCTCATGTGGTGAGAAGCAAATACAAGGTGAGTAATGTGTGTGGTCATTCGTGGATTCTTTCGAGTGGTGCTTGGTCCTCCATGTGACGTAGCATATGTGTGGGCTTAAGAGATGTGATTTTTCCTGGTCTTCGTTGGGTTATAGGAAATAGGCTGCAAAATAGATTTTGGTTTGACTGTTGGGTCTCAAATTCTCCTTTGATTGATGATGCAACACAGTTAGTTCTGCTGATCTCCTTGTTAATTCAATTTGGGAATTTTGGGTTACTGGTTCGGGTTGGCGTTTTGATTTGTTTGAGAATTTTGTCTTTTCTACGACAAAATTACAGATTATGTCCATTGTTGTGGATGAAATTACTTGTGCTCTTGATCGTTTGGTGTGGAAGGGCTCATCTAATGGTCAATTTAGTGTAAGCTCTGGTTATGCTTTCTTAACGCAAGATGATTCGTTGAGACAAAATATGGGTATGTTCTTCTCACAGATTTGGGCTGTGAGGTTCCATAACGTATTAGACTCTTCTTGTGGTTAGTTTCAAATCAGGCGGCGATGAGCAATGAAGAAAGACATCGCCAACATTTGAGTTCTTCGGCGGTATGTCAACTTTGTCGAGGTAGTGTTGAATCTACTCTTCATATACTTCGTGATTGTCCAGCTGCAAATGGTCTTTGGTCCCGAATTGTTGCGATACGAAAACAGAGGATCTTCTTATCTATGTCTCTGCTTGAGTGGCTTTTTACCAATTTGTGTGATCATGGCACTGTTGACGGGTGTGTCTAGTCGACTATGTTCGCTACTACTATCTAGTGGTGTTGGCGATGGAGATGCGGCTATATATTTAATTCGAATTTACCATTTTGAGATAGAGCACAATTTGTGAGGGATAAAGCTCGGGAATTCTCCAAAGCTTTTGCGGATATAAGCAATCAGTTTCTTTCTCGTCTCCGTGTTGAGCGCAACATTGCTTGGCGAAAACCTCTTGTTGAGTGGTTGAAGTTGAATACGGATGAGACCTCTCATGGCAATCTTGGGTTAGCAACAGCAGGATTGTTCTTAGTTGTTGGATGATTTACACGAAACTGCGTTTTCCAAACTTATTTGTTCTTAGTTGTTTCTTTATTTATTTAATAAAATGAGGGATTTATCCCCATTTTCCGACCCCAAAAAAAATCATCTACGCCCCACGTGTTAACACAAGACTCATCCAATAACTTAATAAACTAAGAAAATCACTCACATATATAGATTCACTCTCATACACACAAAATAAACATAAAATCTTATTATCATTCTCAACATTCACTATCATCTATTTATTTGGCCAGAAAAAAATAAAGTAATTTCTTACACCTTACTAGAAAATTCGAAATCAGAATAGTCTATTGGCTTCCCGGAGATAATTCGGACCTTATGACCCTTTGATCCGAATCATTGAATCGATATTTATGGTGTCCGTTAACCAGGACATCCAGGATTACCCAAATAAATTCACTATCATGCGTAATGCTCATGTTCCCTTATGAACCCTTTTCATTATCATACAACCGTCAACCTCTAGCTAGCTAGGCCAATCTCAGTTATGACCATATCGGCTATACCTCGGATACATTCCACCAGTTCGACTACGTGGAGAACAATCACTTTGTATACTATATTGTAATACAAAATCGACAAAAGATCATGAATTACAAGCCATTGGAAATCTTTAATATAAGCTCCCAGAAATAAAGAATTTAAAGATGGCAGAAATAACTTTTGCATCCATAAATTTTTAACATGCATGATGGTCTAGTGGCTTTCATGATAAAAATGTCTGTAGTTCAAGTCACTTGGGAAGAAGGGTATTCCCAAAGAAGATAAACTAAAAGTTGAGTTCATGTCCACAGAAATTAGGATTTCATTCGAACTTCGAGGTTGTAAAAAAAACCATCGGATAAAACATAAAGCACAATATATATCCACCCGGACCAAGATTTTAACTACAGAGGACTTTTCATTATATAAAGTAGCGCAGGTTACAACTTAAACACAGAAACGTTTCGATATAAAACCTTTATTCCCTTACTTCATTACAAACTCGCCATAGTTTACTTATTGTCACACACACATACACATAAGTGTACATGTATATGCAATCATGTATGATGGGGAATATATTAGTTTTGTCCTTCTCCATGAGGACCGTGGCCTCCTCCTCCTCCTTTGTGTCCTCCTCCACCGCTGTATCCTCCGTGGCCTCCTCCACCACTGTATCCTCCGTGGCCTCCTCTTCCTCCATTGTATCCTCCTCTTCCTCCTTTGTATCCTCCTCCTCCTCCTCCGTTATATCCTCCTCCTCTGTTGTATCCTCCTCCTCCTCCTCTGTTGTATCCTCCTCCTCCTCCTCTGTTGTAGCCACCACCATAACCTTCAGGCTGCACAGTTTCCTCACTCTCTGGCTTCGCCGAGCCTACCAAAAACAACATATTATTTTCAATTAGTTTCAGCACGTGCAAATAAGCATTCCTCTTCCCAAATTCAACATTTTTTTATGATAAACTTTTTAAAATATGTATATAAATTTAGAACTCCTGTTTCTTTCAAAAGGTTTACAACATTAAATATAAATCTCTATATAAAATTTATACAAACTATCTAAATAGTACTAGGATTTAACAGTATATATAATTCAAGTACTTTTTGACTCTACTAAAATTTTCTTAAATAGCTTTCAATAGTGAGTAACCTGAAATGTATAAACTAAGTTTACGTACCAGCCGCGGCCACTTCAGAGACGACGAGAAGAACTGCAAAGAGACCCAACAAAATCAAAGCTTTGGAAGCCATTTTCTTTTATCTTTTTATAACTCTTTTCTTTGTATGGAGAACTAGTGATGAATAAAATGTTACTCTGCATGGCCTCTATTTAAAGAAGTCGAGGAGGAGGGAATGAGGAAAAGTCAAATAACGAATGCGTAATAATACAAATTTTTTTTTTGGTTTTTCAAAAGAATTGTTTTTAGGGTAAAAATCAAAAGTTAATTTGAAAAATTTTATTACACTAAAAACAAAGTTGTAAGGAGATAAGTATTAAAGTATGTATACGTGTTGCATGTGTATGGGCCCGTATATGGTCCGTTGTTGGACTCATTGTTCAATAATTTTGTTTTTGTTTTTTGATAAAAGTTTGTTAAATAAATTTTGAAACTTCATAAGTGGCTACTCCGCTAGTTTTTTTATTTTAGATATTGGAATATTTATATAAACTTATTAAACACAGCAAATTCACTATATACATGTAGATATTTTAAATTCATTTATTTGATTATATTTATTAGATTGCTATGTTTTTGTTATTATTATTGGGACAGAAAAGTCGTCTATGGATATTCCAATATCTACCGACAGTGGGACAAAGAAAAATCGATTTTCAGTATAAATGAGCAAGTAAAGCACAGAGAAGTAACTGAAGGACTTACTTTAAAAGGATACAAATTTGGCTATTATCATGAATAGCAATTTGTAATGGATATTTTTATTGTAATTTTGCTTGGCTATAGTTAATTCAGGCAGACTTGCTATCTAAATATCTATCCAAGTGACCTTAGCGTAAATGGTAATTGAGTGGCAGATATGTAGTTGCAATCCTTGCTACTTAAATTTTTTTGGTAACTCAAATATTTCGGCTTTTTAGTCGGACAGTAGAGATGATGTATTTCATTGGCTACATACCATTATGTGAATTATATGGTTCGAAATCTAGAAACTAAATGATCTAATAGATGTGCATAAAATTTTTGTCAGATGGATTGAACTTGACAAGTGACCATATAAGGTATTTCGGCCAGTATTTACAGCCACTAACCCACAACTATTTAGTTTGCCTACACAAATTTTGATTTTTTTTTATCAACAATTAAATCGAGAAGATTCGATCTATAGCCTAACCTATTCCTTAAAATTCTTTTTTAATATACTACTTGTAGTGGGGAGGAATTGAACCCCAAATATTTGAGTCATTAGCTGGATCAATTTATGTTAATTTTATAACATATTGATCTTCTATATTTCTTCACTTATAACAATTTATAGTAGTTTTGAAAAAATCCTAAAAACTGTTTTGAAAGAATGTATTTCTTATTTTTTTCTTAATGTATTTCTTAATTATCACTTATAATTTTATAGTTTTTTTGTATATAACCTTTATCACTTATAATTTTATAGTTTTTTGTATATAACCTTTTATATAAATATCTTAGAGGGCATCACCTTAAATAATCAAGACTTTGTATTCTATGTTTTCACTTTTAAGTTTTAACGATTTTTTCAAAAACTAGAAGAACTCGTTTTTGTTAAAATGTGATTGATATCTCACATTGGAAGTTGTGGTCATTCTAACATACTATTTTTTAGGGCCATTTCACTCATTGTCAATTGGTTTTGAGATAAAATCTCATAATTTATTATGGAATCAGACCTCACGATTTTAGCTCATCATGCATGCATGTTGATATGCGTCTGTTGTGGATCCTTCGAAATATTAGGTTATACCACCTATCATCTCGAGGGAGCGTGTTAGAATGTGATTGATATCTCACATTGGAAGTTGGGATCATTCTAACCTAATATAAATTATCTAAGGGTCATTCTACCCATTACCAATTGATTTTGAGTTAGAAGCACATAACTTATCAGTTTCACTTCTTATTACAAATTGTTGTCTTACTTGAGTAATCCGTCACCATATTACTCTTGGTTTCATATCTAATCACATTATAAGCATGTAAAAGACCGCATCTCTTACTAACAAATTTATCCATTCAAAAAACATTTTTTCAATTTTATTAAATATTTTTCTATAACTATTGAGTTTTTATTTTTCATTCACCAACATTATTCGAGTATTTATTTTTTCCTATACATCATAGTAAATAGTATATGAATTCTTACAGTTTCTGATTAAACTTTGAATTTATTTCAGAATCGTCATGAAAATGTAGAACTTTTTATATAGTCACATTTGTTCGTACTAGAGTTAGCACAAGATAGTAATTAAGAGATTCTAATCATGATTATGGTAGAAATGAGGGTGGAAGATATCATATTAAATGAAATTGATCGAGAGATTTAATTTGACCAGAGGTTACAAAGATTTTGGGTTAAGCTCTTCACGTAATGCCGAGGTTTACTTTAGAGTATACGCTACAAAAATTTTGAGTTATTGTGATAATTGTATTGTGACTAAGAATATTAATAATAATTTATAATGTTTTATATACAATTTTGTTACGAATTTAAATAAATCATTGTGACTTTGTTCCGTAACAATTTGCGACAAAATTGTTACTAGATTTATTCATCACAAGTATATAGTGATGTTTTTGTTACCAAAATACATTTGTGACAGTTTTATTGTAACCATTTACAAATCGTCACAAATTTGTAACAATGTCTTTATATCGTGACGAAATATGTATTATTGTGACTAAATATTACGTCTCAATACAAAAAAAAAAAAATTGTGGTGATATGTCTGTTTTTGCCCCCAGTCCAGATTATTTTACAATAAATCTTCTCTTCTATTTATAGGAGGCTTCTCTTTTCTCACACCAACTGCCCCTCCTGATTTTGTGGTGATATGTCTGTTTTTGCCCCCAGTCCAGATTATTTTACAATAAATCTTCTCTTCTATTTATAGGAGGCTTCTCTTTTCTCACACCAACTGCCCCTCCTGATTTTGTGGTGTGAAGTTCTCATCTATGCTTGTAGATGGCTTGTTCGCAGATCAAAAATTGGGTGAAACAGTAGACTAAAAATTTAAATGATCAACATGAACCATGAACTTTGAACAATGTGCCAAAATCAACATTGGCTGTTAAAAATGTTAGTTAATGGTTAAATCTTAGTTATTAAACTGTTAAGCGACACGTGGCAGCAATAATACTGCAGAAAATTGTCATTTTCAAACCGAACTTTTCATATCGTGTCAATTCCAATATTCAGTAATAAAATAAAAATTAAATTAAATTAATTTAAATAAAATAAAATAAAATTAAATTAAATTAATTAAAAATAAATAAAATTAAAATAAAATAAATAACAAAAAATATCACGATAACTAACCGAAAAGTAAACCCAATTACAAAAAAAAAAATGAATTCGTCACGAACCCTAAAAATCTATAACAAATCAAGTTTTTTCGGCATGGTATGTGTTTCGTCAGAAAATTTATACGTTTTATCGAGAGTTTCGTTGTGAAATCTGAAAATTGATACTCGAGAAATAGAAGAAAGATGCTGACATTCTAAAGAGAGAGACACAGAAAGGCTGACATTCAATTGTTTTGTTGTAATTGCTTGTTGTAGTTTTGATAAATAGTGAGTGACATTCTAAGGAGAGAATTGCACTCATTGCAAGAAATCCATCGGTTTGTATTTGTGTAAATTTGTGAGAGATTATGAATTTTCAATACAAAATCGATTGCTAGTTATAAACGAAACACCCAGTAAAATGTAGAAATTTAATTTAATTTAATTTAATTTTACTATGGTATATTAGAATTGGCACGATATGAAAAGTTCGGTTTGAAAATGACCATTTTCTGCAATATTATTGCTGACACATGTCGCTTAACGGTCTAATAACGGAGATTTAACCGTTGACTAACATTTTTAATAGTCAATATTGATTTTGGCACATTGTTCAAAGTTCATGTTGATAATTCAAATTTTTAGGCACTGAAGTTAGGTTTATGCACGGCACCTAAGTTCATGTATAAATTGGCACTACCAAAAAAAGTTTAGTTTGAAAATAGCCATTTTTCCTACTTGTATCAATCATCATTTTGTATGGGATCGACAGTTGGTATAGACTTTTAATATGGGTCGAGGCCAGGCCTTCACGGCCAAACCTTAAATCGATATGATGATATACATGCATTTTGGCTTGATTTCATATCTATTTTTGTATTGATTTAGGCACTTAGGATTTATTTATTCTCATATTTTGACTAATAACTTGCTTATTCTTCATTCTAGAGTCATAGGAGTGTTGTGTTGCATTCTTGCATGTTTTGAGTCATTTTCAGGTGATTTGAAGCTGATTTGGAGACTTAGAGTATTAGAGGTGGATCCGAGAGAAAGTGCTGCGAAGAGTAGAGCAAAAAGGAGGAGACCGATCAGTCCCATATTTAGGACCGATCGATCCCGATGCGCAAGAGAATTTTCCAGAAATGTTTTTATTCAGTTGGGCCGAATTGTTTAAGGCTCATCTCGTTTTTAGGGATCAGAAACGCTAAGTATAAAAACCAGAGAGCAGCCACCATTTGGGGGGAGACTCACTTTTGCATTTTTCTGAATCTCTGTTCTTTCTCTTCCACTTTACAGGCAATTATTCTTCTTTTTTTCTTCTACTTTTGTTGGGCGATTTTTCTTCTCCCTGGATCTTCTTGTATTCGAATTTGGAGAAGTTTTTCTAAACCCTTTTATATTAATTCAGTTTCAGTTTATCATGTCTCTCTTATTTGCTATTGTTTGTTTTGA
>WJSH01004707.1:161762-191092 GCA_009757365.2 Lepidium campestre
CGGAAGTTAGGATTCTAGGTTGCTAGACAAAGTAGTCGATGTCACGAAGTGGATTAGCTATACATTGTGTGCTTTGAGTTTAAGACGGTTTTTATTGTTCCCTGAATGATGCTTGAATTCATCATTCTTATTTCTTGAAGAATTTTCCTGACCTTGATGCTTTTAATTTATTGAATTTAATGTCGTTTATTTCACTTCTTGTTACTTGACAAATCAACAAACCGAATTTTCCTTAGCTTGAATGTTAGTCGAATAGATTGATAGTGTGACTCTTGGTCTCTGTGGATTCGACCCCAAGATATACTACTTTGATTGATGTGCACTTGCAGTAGGAATTGATAGGGTTTAAGACTCTGTGTATTATATGAGCGAAAAGTTAAGCTCATTAAACACAAATCATCTAACAAGCCTCAGGAGAGGCGGAGCCTACCTCCAACAACATAATAAAATGCCGACTAATATTTTGGCATAACAATTTTTGTTTTCTATATCAATTTTTCATATAGCAAATTTTTTAGAGTTAACAGATGTAATAACTAGTTGAAAATTAGGTATTTATATTATCTAAATATTTAAAGGGGTCGATTGGTAAGGGCTGTAGATTTTTTTTTTTTTGATGTAGAATTTAGGTTGTAGGTTTTTTGGTTGTGGCTGTAGTCTTTAGTGTTGTAGATTGATAATTCTCCAAAACTAAAATATAAGTGCTCAGGGTTTTTGGCTTGGTACAGCTAAAAAAAAGGTTATGCACAACAAAAAAGGAAAAAATGCTTTAGATTTAAAAAATATGTGTAAAACTTGATTGGTAAAGATCTAGTGCTCTCAAAAAGATATGGCTCTGAAAAAACTCTAGAGTAAAGTCTGATTGGAAAAACTTTAGTACTTTGAAAAAATTATGGATGCAAAGAGTTGTTATAGAGTTTACCATTAATCAAGCCCATAGTAACCATAGTTATCCGAGCATATTAGGACTCTTTTAATTGTCTTTTTTTTGCAGGGTTTCGATATACATGCATTTTACCTAGAATTCATATATGTTTTTGCATTGTTTTAGGCACTTAGGACCCATTTATTCTTATATATTGACTAACAACTTGCATATTCTTCATTCTAGAGTCCTAAGAGTGTTGTGTTGCATTTTTGCATGTTTTGAGTCATTTTCAGGTGATTTGGAGCTGATTTGGAGACCTAGAATATTGGAGGCGAAAATGAGAGAAAGTGCTGCAAAGAACAAAGCAAAAAGGTGGAGACCGATTGGTCCTATCTTTAGGACCGATCAGTCTCGATGCGCAGAGCCTTTATCCAAAAACGCTTTTGTTTCGTTGGGCCTATTTGTTTAAGGCCTAACTCGTTTTTAGGGATCAGAAACCCTAAGTTTAAAAGGAGAGAGCAGCCACACTTCTCTCCTATTTCTGATTTTTCCCAATTTTCTGAATCTCTGCTCTTTCTCTTTCACTTTACAGACATTTCTTCTTCTTCTTTTTCTTTTTTTTGTTAGACGATTTTTCTTCTCCCTACATCTTCTTGTACACGACTTTGGAGAAGTTTTTCTAGACCCTTTTATATTATTTCAGTTTCAGTTTATGATGTCTCTCTTTATTTCTATTGTTTGTTTTGATTTATGTATGTGTGAGTAGTTCCTTAATCAAGTTTAGGGATTTCTAGGATTTGATAAATGAATGAATGAATGAAAGCTAGATAGGGATTATTTTAGGGTTCTTCACCTCTTGTAATCTTAATGCTTAAGTAGAATTGGCCATTTAGCTTATGATCTCTACGTTGTTTAATGCACCGAAAGTGATTGTTTAAAAGCCTGAAAAAGCAATTGGTGAGCAATTGTACTTAGACTGCGGAAGTTGATCTAAGGCAAGTTTGTGAACATATCAAACCTGATCTTATTGCTTGTCTAGGGTTTTTAGGACCAACGGAAGTTAGGATTCTAGGTTGCTAGACAAAGTAGTTGATACCACAAAAGTGGATTAGCTATACATTGTGTGCTTTGAGTTTAAGATGGTTTTTATTGTTCCCTGAATAATGTTTGAATTCTTCATTCTGATTTCATAAAGAACTTCCCTGAACTTGGTGTTTTTAATTAATTGAATTTAAATCGAATCTATTTCACCTTTTGTTACTTGATAACCACAACAACTTTGATTTGTCTTAGCTTGAATTTTAGGAGAATTGATTGATAGTGTAACTCTTGATCTCTGTAGATTCGACCTCTACATTTACTACTTTGATTGCACTTGCAGTAGAAATTGATAGGGTTTAAAATTTTGTGTATCAGGTTTGAGTCTTACCAACTACGTAAACATCATTGGCGTTCCGTAGATGCCTTAAATGAAAAGAAAATCCAGAGTTTTATGGCTCTGGTGATTAGTTTGGGGCTAGGTTTGAGTTTCCCGATTGTCAAATAAAAGATATATTAATATATTTTGATATATATATATATAGATTATTTGACTATTTTTCCTCTTATCATAGATCAAGGTTTCAGTCGAATAGAATAAATGGCTTGAACCTAATAACATCATTTATTTGTAGGTTTTGGATTGAAATTTTTAGCTTATAATAAATGACTTTGAGGAGACATTATTGTAGGTTCACGGGTTCGTTGGCCGACGTTTCTAGGTTTTGTAGGATTCTATTTCATATATTGTGGTTCAATTACAGTCAGAAATATTAGATGCACAAGTTGATGATATGAAATCTCATTGTCCATAGTTTGAATGCAATTTAATTTCATCTACAAATTAATGAATTTAAAAACATTTATCTATGTTATAGCCTTGCTTATATTGAACATATTTATAAAACTATTTCTAAGCATTGGTTACAAAAGACTTTTCAAGACAAAATACTTTTTATCCGGAAAGTTCATTAAAAAAATCTTCACCGATAATTTAAGCTTTGAATATTTTTCACTCCCCCAAAACAAATATTTGAACTATATAAATTGGTATATTTAATTTTAGAATCGCTACCAATTTAAACTTTAAATATTTCTCACTCATAAAATAAACTTTGAAACTAAATAAAGAGTGTCAAATTGAAATGAATATGATCTATTATTAAACTACGCACATAAAAAATATTTTGATGGTAACTAAATACCATAATAGTATAAAAAACTGAAATTTTATAGCTGTCAAGTTTTGATAATTTTGACTTTAGAAATTAACCTCTTTATATTAAGAAGATGTACATTTGTGTTTAAAAGATTAGTTGATATGTTATTTACAATTATTATCATTGGAGAAAAAAAATCAAAATAAGAATATTTACAATAAATATTCTGAAGATATAATAGTAATAAAATCATAAGATAAAATTAGTCTAGGTTAGGATATGAAATTAATCTTAAGTATTTATTTTTTGGTCTACTTTTAAATTCTGATTATTGAGTTTAAAACTAAGAACTTTTCATTATCGAGAAAAGAAAATAATAAATTCATAAAAAATAAAAAAATAATAGTGACACATAATTAATATGTATAGAAAGTTATTGATACAAAGTTTTCATTTTAAAACAATTAAATACCGCATTATAGTGCATATACAATATTTAGTTAAAAGTTAAAATAGTAATTTAATATACTTTGAAAATTTATTCTGTGGGATTTTCCTTTTTTATCGTATAATGACAAGACATTTGTAAAATAAATAAATAAATAGGATAATAAAGTAGTGATGACGTAAGTCAATTGGTCAACCAATCCAATGTATAAACTATAAAGCATTGATTAGTAATTTAATACACGTCCAAATTAACAAAGTGGATGGCGAAATATCGAGACTTATAGTTGCATATTTTAAAGTCGGAGGCTGATAAAAATGATTAAAGAAAGGCTTCATTAATTTTATGAATTATTTAATAAATATTATAATTTTTAATGTAAAATATTTGGATAGATCTTTTTGAATGTAGATGAGAAATGATCCAAACCTATTTTCTTGAAACTATTAAAACTAGATGGATTTTGTAGGAACCAATAGATAAGAAAATGTCTACAAGGCCAATAGTAAATTATGATACTATACTAAAAATTATAACACCTTTTGATTAAAAAAAAACAAAGTATTTTTTTCTAACAATTGGATCGACAAACCCAATCTCATAATCAAAATCCTCCCTTAAAATCTCAAATTTTATGTGGGATTATACGGCTCCAAAAAATCGAATTTGTGATGCTAAAGAGAACTACTAGATCTGAGTTATTTATCCGCCGGACTATAATAGTGTTGGAAAAAAATAAATTAGAGTACTTTACAAACCTTATTTATCACTTAACAAATATCTCAATTTTTACGATTAGAACTAGTAAAGTTTTAGTTTACGTCCGACGTATAACATGTTTCATACGAAAATACATAATATTCTACATGTTTGTTATCTATAACATTTTGAACTAAATATTTTGCTAATTCTGGTTTTGGAATTGATTTCTGCATTCCTAATTCTATGCAGTGTGACAGACATTCCCAATCTATACATTGTTATAGCAATTATCAGATATATGTTCGTATTATTTTTGACAGAAATAGATTGGGAGATGTAATTTGTTACTTATTAGATCATTTCAAATTATAAAGTCCAATCTATAAATCAAATTCTTCTCTAAAAAGCAAATAATACTATAGAGGACAATACGACTCCTTAGAACTTAGGTAGAAAATGTTATAGATATGTATATTTAACTACTTGACTAAATGTTTCTCTTTCGATAATTTTTTTTTAATGAAATATTTTCTATTTTTAAAAGAATTTAGAGAGAACTACTTTGAAAAAATGGTAACCAAAAACTGTTATATGTGGGATTTTTTTGTTGGTTTGCAAGTTTTCTATTTTTTCTTGTGATTAAGGACAGATTGCTAATCCCTTTGAATGGTAGATATGTGGAGTTTCGGGTCTGTTAATTATTACCAAACGTGATGATTGGGATAAGTTGGTTAGAAACGAAAATGTTCATTAACATTTAATGCTTTTGGTGAGGTGTCTAGTGGCTAAGGATCAAATGTTGACTCAACTTAGATTTCCTCAAACCAAGACTAAGCAAGTGTTAGAGTCTCACTTGATGAATTGATTGTTTAGTTTCAATCCAAATTTCAAAAGCAAATAAGTCAAAAATGATGGCTCAATGATGCTGACATTAGTAAAAAGAAAGCTGGGTTTGAATATGTGGAACTTAAATGAACCATATGTAAACCCGTGCTTAGATTAAAACCCTGAGGCAATAATTCCGGAGTTTAAAATTTACAAATAACATTTAATTTCAACAATTAGATTTAAAAGGCAGATTCATATCTCATTCAGTATAACTTTTTTGGAAAGACGTCGAAACCCAGTTGCCATAACCACAAATTTACACATAATTAAAATTAAAAGGGGAATTATAAAAATACCTCTCCAACTTAAAAATATTCAAAATTACACTCTTTTTTGGGATATTTTCAAAAATATATCTTACTAATGAAAAAAAAAAACAAAAATACCCTCGAAATTTTTATTGGAAAAGATATTCCCACAAATTTTTGTTTTTGCAAATTTTCTGGCCAGATTTTTTTTCCACCAAAATTTATAAGATTTTTTATAAAAGGTTATTAACAAACCAGACAAAAAATTTATACAAGGATTTTACAAATATCTTATAAATTTATAAGGTATCTTATAATAATTTTATAAAATTTATAAGATGGTTTATAAAGTCCTATTAAAACTTATATTTAAGCTTAATACGCCTTATGATTTTGTATTTTAAGTGTTTTATATATTTATAAAATTTCTTATAAAAGGTTATAAATAAACTACATAAAAAATTTATAAGGGGATCTCACAAATATCTTATAAATTTCTAAGGTTTCTTATAAAAAGTTATTAACAACCAAGACAAGAAATTTATAAGGAGATCTCAAAATTTTATAAGGTTTCTTATAAAAATTGGCGAAAAAATTTTTGGGGGAAAAAAGTTTCAAAACAAAAAAAAATTAATTTTTTTTTAGGGTAAAATCAGAATTTTGTAAAGTTGATGTGTATTTTTGAAAATGGTAAATGTAAAAGCATATTCGTGCAAAAGGGTAGAGAGAAAAAGGCATTTCTTAAAATTCCTCTAATTAAAAACGATTTTTATTTTTTATTTTCTTTGTTGGTCAAATGTACTAAACAATTTCTATTTTTATATACTAGAGTAGAATTCCTCTAATTAAAAATTGATTTTTTTTGAATTTTTTTTAGGGTAAAATCAGAATTTTGTAAAGTTGATTGTATTTTTGAAAATAATAATGTGAAAGGTCATTTTTGCAAAAAGAAAAAACCATTTCTTAAAATTTCTCTAATTAAAAACAATTTTTATTTTTTATTTTTCATGGTTGATCAAATGTACTAAACAATTTCTATTTTTATATACTATAGTAGATTTCCTTTTCTTCCCATTAGAGATTATTAGAAAGTGGATTTTGAGATATGGATTAGGTTTTGTCGATAAAATTGTTGGAAAAAAAGTTTATTTTATTTTATTTGGATAATCAATGACACGTTTATCTTTTAAAATATAATATTTAATTAGAAAAAGTTATAGTTCTTCTGGTTTTCAAATTGTTTTTTTTTTAATTAAAAAATTTGTTTAAGAAGATACATGTTTTGTATTATCTTTGCAAAACTTCTTGTTCTATTGTAGAGTTGAATACGTAAACTAATTAATAATTAATATTTAATTATAGAATAAGAGTATATTAAAAGAAGGGAGTTTATCAAGTGGTTAATGTATATTTTTGCAACTTTTTCCACATGAATTTGATAATAATTGTGTACTCATGTGTGATCATGTCAATCCAATTTTTAACAAAAAAATAAGGATATACTGAGTTTATTGGTTATATGATATATAAAGAGTTATAAATCGTTAAGACTTAATGGCTATTCAATCTTGACTTTCGAAAACTTTATTAAAGTTGTGAGTTATTGGTTTCGATATTTTAAAATTTCGTTTGAAATCATTAAAAATCATGTGTTATTCAACTAAAATGAATTTGAATGACTTTAAGAATATTTTAAAGTTTAATGTTATTGGTGCGTTGATGATTTCAAAACATTTTTTTGTTCATAAAAAAAATTTCTTTCCAAACCTTAGGTTTTATCCTAAGTGGTGAGGACATCGGCAACAATACTATCATGATTGCAGTCTTGGATCAAGTTCCAACTATTTAAGAAGGACCCAACACACATGGGCGGACCATCACTATCCAGGAGAAATAAATCGACGTCGTCGGCCTGCTACTCGGCCGGATCGAGTCGATGACCAAGACAAGCTTACTAGTGATCGACGCTTACTGGACCAACAAGCCAAACGACCGAGTGGAGGTTCAGCTGGACAAAGACCTCTCGACTGCTTTCATCCAACTTATGATCGCAAGACGTGAAGCCTCGACCGCCGAACATAACACCTCGACCGTAGGACGAAGCATCTCGATCGCAAGCCGCAACACACCGAGTGAACTGCCAACAACACCAAGCTGACTATTGATCCACCTGAATCAGGTACGTTTTCAATTTGCTATCATTGTCTTTGAGTCTCGGTTCAAGAAACCCGTCGCTGGGCCATCAAAGCCTATTGAGTTAACCCAAAACTTTGATCAATCAAGAGCTAAAGATATCACTTGTTTCAGGTGCAAAGACCGCAAACATATGGCCCGAGATTGTCCAAACAAGAGGTTAATCATCATCACGTTCGATGGAGGCTACAAATCCAAAGATGAATCGGACGACAAACAAGAAGGACCGGAGGACAACTTAGAGTATCCGTACTATGGAGAAAGTCTAGTAATCCGTAGGATGTTGAGCACCATGGTGGATGCCTAGGAGCTTCTCCAACGTGAAAACACCTTCCATACTCGTTGTACCATTAACACCAAGGTATGCAATTTGATTATAGATGGTGGATCGTGTACTAACGTGGTTAGTAGGTACATGATAGATAAGCTTGGAATGCTCAAGACCAAACATCCAAATCCGTACAAGCTTTGGTGGTTGAACGATCAAGCCGAAGTCAAGGTGAACGAACAAGTTTCGATCTTTTTAGCATCAACCGCTACCATGCCCAAGTGGTATGCGATGTGGTGCCTACGCAAGCTGGACATGTATTACTTCTTAGGTTATGGTAGTTTGACTGAGAGGTTGTACACAACGAACAGACCAATCTCTATACCTTCATGTTTGAAAAGAAGTACACGCCATCCCCTCTTACGCCATCTAAAGTTTGAGAGATACAAGTAGAGAAAGCCAAGGAAAATGATGTGAAACGTTCTAGTTTATACATTACTCCTCATGTTGTTTGAAAGTTTTAACTTGTCTAGAACCCGTGCTACTCATGATCTTCAAGGAGATTCTAGTTTCAGGTATGATAGAGGAAGACCTACCCGCGGATGTATCCGATCTCTTAGCCAAATTCACAGACGTTTTCCCTGAAGACATTCAATCGGGGCTACCACCCATTAAAGGCATTGAGCATCAAATCGAATTGGTGCCCAGAGATGTATTACCTAACCGGCCGGCCTACCGGATGAATCCGGACGAGTCCAAAGAGTTTGAACGCCAAGTCCACGACTTAATGGACAAAGGCTACATCCGTAAAAGCCTCAGTCCATGCCCGATTCCCGTTTTGCTAGTCCCTAAGAAAGATGGGATGTGGAGGATATGCATTGATTGCCGAGCCATCAACAACATCACCATAAAATATAGGCATTCGATGCCACGTTTGGATGGCATGCGAGATGAACTTAACAACGCTTCCCTCTTCTCCAAGATTGACGTTAAAAGCGGCTATAATCAAGTTCATATGAAGAAAAGTGATGAATGGAAGACCGTCTTCAAGACCAAGCAAGGCCTTTACGAATGGCTAGTTATGCCCTTCGGCCTAACCAACTCACGAGCACGTTCATGGGATTAATGAACCAGGTTTTACGTTCCTATATTTCTAAATTTGTCGTAGTATACTTTGATTATATCCTCGTTTGTAGTTGAAACTTGGCGGATCATATTACACACCTTTAGATGATTCTAAGCACTCTCCAAAAGGAAGGTCTTTATGCCAATCTTAAGAAGTGTGTGTTTTGCACTAATGAGTTGGTGTTTTTAGCTTTGTGGTTAGCTCTATAGGTTTACGAGTTAATAAAGAGAAGATCAAAGTGATTCAAGAATGGCCAACGCCTACCACCATTGGCCATGTCCGGAGATTTGTCAAGGATTTTAGCACTTTGGCTGCACCACTCACGGCTGTTATCAAGAAGGACGTAGCCTTCAAATAGGGACCAGCTCAAAACGCGGCCTTCCAAGCCCTCAAAGACTGTTTGACACAAGTACCGGTATTATCTCTTCTGAATTTCGACATAACTTTTGAGGTTGAATGTGATGCCTAAGGTTTAGGCATTGGAGTTATGCTTACAAAAGGAGGGAGACCAGTAGCTTACTTTAGCGAGAAGTTAAGTGGCGCTACACTCAACTACCCAACGTACAATAAGGAGTTATACGTCTTGGTGAGATCGTTGGAGATTTGGCAACACTATCTCTTGGCCAAAGAATTTGTTGTCCACACGGATCATGAGACTCTCAAGCACCTCCGTGGACAAACAAATCTCAAGAAAAGGCACGCCCGTTAGTTGGAGTTCATTGAAATCTTTCTATATGTAATCAAGTATAAGAAAGGCAAGGAGAACGTAATGGCGGACGCATTGTCAAGAAGACATGCTTTGATCACAGCCATGGAGGCCAAGGTACTGGATTTTGAATCTATTAAGACTTAATATGTTGATGATGCATATTTCAAGGAAATCTATGAAGAGTGTGACCGTAGTGTGTATGGAGACTTTTTCCTCCAAGATGGTTTCATCTTCAAGAAACGTCAGTTATGCACCATCAAATGATCATTACGAGAGCTACTCATCTCGGAAGCTCATAGTGGAGGCCTCATGGGACACTTTGCCGTCAAGAAAACAATGAGCATCCTCAAAGCTCACTTCTTTTGGCCGCACATGAAGAAGGACGTTATCTGTCATTGCAAGTGTTGCATCACGTGGCTTAAGGCCAAATCCATATTACATTCTCACCATTTTTACATGCCTTTACCCATACCTAGCGCCCCTTCGGTAGATCTCTCTATAGATTTTGTGTTAGGTTTACTGAAGGTGAATAGAAATGACTCGATCCTTGTAGTGGTGAATCGATTTTCAAAGATGGCACATTTCATCCCATGTGATAAAACCAATGATGCCATCAAGACCGCGGACCTCTTTTTCAAAGAGATTGTTAGGTTTCACGGTGTTTCACGCACCATTATCTTGGACCGCGATCCCAAATTTCTTAGCCACTTTTGGCGTACATTGTGGAGAAAATTAGGGATGAAGCTACTCTATTCAACCGTATGCCACCCACAAACGGAAGTTGTCAACCGCACCGTCTCGGCCCTCTTGCGTGCCACCATCAGATTGAACGCCAAACTATAGGTTGAAGTGATTTTGTACATAGAATTTACTTATAACCGAGCCGTTCATTTTACTAATAACAGATCTCCGTTTTAGATTGTTTATGATTTTTATTCCAACTCACCCATTGATCTAAGGCCCTTGCCTGTGACAGACATGATTAGCCATGATGTCGAAAGCAAGGCCGCCCACATCCAAGAATTGCACAAGGACGTCAAGGAGGAGATCGAGAAGAAGATGGCCATGTACAAGGAAAAAGCTGACAAGGGATGCAAGGAACTTCTATTCAAACCCGAAGATTGAGTTTGGGTACATATGCGGACGGAGTGATTCCCGAAAGAGCGAAGCTCAAAGTTGGGAATGAGAGGCAACAGACCATTTCAAGTTATTGCACGCATGAACAACAACGCTTACCGACTCAACCTACCAGGTGATTTGCTCATTAGTTTGATTTTTAATGTTTTAACATTAGTTTGTATGATGTAGATGACACAAATCCACCCATGGATGGTTCTAAAGAGGGTGAGAGTGATGAGGACATCGGCAGCAACACCATCCTGAATGAAGATTTGGATCGAGTTCTAACCATTCAAGAAGGACCCAACACACGTGGACGGACCATTGATATCCGGGAGAAATTCATCGACGCCGTCAGACTGCTACTCAGCTGAATCGAGCCGATGATCAAGACAAGCTTACTAGTGATCGATGATTACCGGACCAACAAGTCAAATGACTGAGTGGAGGCTTAGCCGGACAAAGACCTCTCGACCGCATTCAGCCAACTTACGATCGTATGACGTGAAGCCTCGACTGCATGACAAAACATCTCGACCGTAAGCCGTAACATACCAAGTAAACTGCCACAAACACCGAGCTGGCCGTTGATCCGCCCGGACCAGGTACATTTTCAATTTAATATCACTATTTTTGCAGGTACCAACAACCCACCACCAATTTCCCCTTTAATTTAAGTTATTTCTTTTGTTTTAAGTCTGACCCGTTTAAGAATAATAAGTCTCCAATTTGTGGCGAACAATTATGTCTTAATGGGCCTATTTTTGAGTCTTATTTTACTTGTAAGAGTTTGCCCTAGAAGGTCCCCAGCCATCGAACCCTTTATAAGGTTCCTTTGTGGCATTTGTATTTTCACGTTATGATCAATAAAATATCGCATTTGTTCTAAGCAAGAAAAACCCTAGCCGACTTCAACTCTTTTGAGGATTCGAGAGTAGAGCCGAGTTTAAAAAGTTATGATTCCTTGTTAAACAGACCGAACTGTATCAAAGAGCCTCAATCCTTGTGGTGTTCATCGTCTTCCATCGTTACCTTCAAATCTCATCGTTCGGATTCACCAAGATCGAACCTTGAAGATTCACGTTCTATGAGCCACCGCCGAGGCCCCTATACCTAAGGAGGGTTTATTCATACATAATTTGTAAAGGGTCTTAATGACTATAACAATTATAAAATCTCGTAAACTCTTAATAATATATCAAAACTTTATAGGTACTCTCACATACTTTCACATACTATCAAATTCTTTCATAATATATTATTATAGAATTTTGTAAAATATAATTTTAAAGAGTTTGTTTCTAGAAATTTTTCTTTAAAATCTTGTGAATAAAATTTATTTTTCTCGTATGTTCTATTTTATATTAAAAATTTGTTATTCTTGGATTTCAAACATATATTATCAGTGAAATTTTTTTTTGTTATTCTTGGATTTTAAACATATATATGAACTAATCTATATCAGTTTTTTCAACAATAGTATATGTTTAAAATCCAAAAATAACAAATCTTGTATCAAAATTTTATGTGAGAGTTTGTAAGAGTATGCAAGATTATGTATAAAGTTTTGATAAAAAAAATTCTAAAAAACTCTATGAGATTCTTTAATTTTGTAAGAGTTCACCAGATTCTATAATTGTTATAGTCATTCAAGCTCCTTAAAAGTCATATTTGAATAAACCCCCCCTTAAATTTATTTAAGTTGAATAACACATGACTTTGAATGAACTTTTAAAATCTTCTATTGAATTAAACATGCTTTTAATTATTTTAAACAAAATTTTAAAATATCAAAACCAATAGCACACAATTTTAATAAAGTTTTTGATGTGTACCTCTTTTCAAAGGCGCATGAACAGAGATTTTAAAGTTTTTTAACACTTCACCGCAAGTGCACGGTGGAACTACCGATGTAGTATAAAGGGGTCAAGTCCACAAGGAACAACGACTATGACAAGAAACTATGAAGATATTTTCTTTGCTAGGGCAATCCAATATTTGGGGGGATTTTGAGACCAAAAATTATATTAAAACTTAGGAGAGACTATGAACTGAAAATGTTAGACATTAGAGTTCTTCGGGAACTTCTCAGGTCTTTCTAAATTAAATTAAATAAGCTAGGTTGACTATTAAGCACCATTCTTAACTATGAAATTCAAATAGACTAACCCACCTCTCGATGGTGCTAATCTCTAAACAATTTACTCTGGGAACGACCAAACTCTCATTTTGAAACAAAGTTCCCAGATAAATATTTACATTAAATAATTAACAGCCCACTAAGTCCACAATATAACGATGTTTTCCGCTAAGAATCAATCCATGGGTATGTTGTTCTTCATATTCGTCCTCCAAAAGATCACACTCTTGCAAAGCATAAGGAGAAACGACCAATACAACATCAGCCTCAAATTGCTCGTACTAAAGACTTGACATTGATTACATGTCAGAATACTTCCAAGAAAGCTTCCTCTAAGAAGCAATGATTTCTTTTTTCTCATGGAACATGCATGGTTCAATCAACCACACAAACACGCAGCTGTGCGTAAATGGATTAAGGAAGTTAAACCGGTCTTTGGTATTCTAGTTGAAACTCGTGTTCAAAAAGCAAATAGTGCTACAATTTTTTAATCTTGCTTCCCTGGCTGGTCCATTATTTCCAATTATGATCATCACAGGTTAGGAAGGATTTGGTTTTGTGGTTCATTTGTTGTCTTTCTTGCTTTAATTGCATATAGTGCTCAGCAAATCAATGTAGGTATTGAAATTCTTTCATCATGCGAGAAGTTTGTGTTTACAGTTGTTTATGCATCGAATTTTGAATAGGATAGACAGATTCTCTGGAATGAAATCAAGGATATTCATGCATCTTATTCACATTACGGGCTTCCTTGAATATTACTTTGTGATTACAATTAGATATTGTCTTCAAGTGAGCACTCTAATGCAGTGGATTATACTTTTGATCAGACATGAATGAGGCATTTTCAGGATTTGGTACAACAGTGTGACCTTACTGATTTATCCTATTTTGCTCCAGTTTTTACATGGTAGAACAAGCGTGAATGAGATTCGGTGGGTAAAAAGTTAGATACAACATTGGTAAATGGGGACATGGTTAAGTGCTTATATGCACTCTTTTGCGACATTTGAAGCGAGTGGTGTCTCCGATCACTTGAGATGTTTGGTGCGTCTCTCCTCTTCAATCTCAGGGAATCGAAGACCATTCTGGGTTTTCAATTTCTTGGATGAGAATCAAATGTTTCTCCCACGTGTTTGTGAAGTCTGGGATAACACACAACCTCTTTATCATTCACGTTCTGCATTTACATATTTCACAGAAAGATGAAGTCACTCAAATCAGTCATTCGTGAGTTAAACCGCTCCCAGTATGGTGATCTCCCAAACCGCACAAAGCTGGCTTACTCTGAGCTTTGCAATCTGAAGGAACAAGCATTGAATTCACCAAATTCAGATTCTTTTTATGCCTCTGTTGAGGCATCATCACGTTGGTACCATTTAGCCCACATTGAGGAACAGTTTCAAAGACAAAAGTTAAGAATTAAGTGGCTGGCAGCAGGTGACCACAATACTTCCTATTTCCATCGTGCATCCCAGTCTAGAGCCACTCAAAATGCTATTACAAGCTTGACTACTCAATCAAGTGAGGTCCTCACAGATTTGGGAGAAATTAAACAAGAAGCAATATCTTATTTCAATAATTTTCTGCAACAACAATCTCAAATTTTTGAGGATGCATCAGTTTCTGATATCTCAAGCCTTCTTGATTTTCGCTGTTCTAAAGATCTGCCATGACCATTGGTTTCGCCCATCAAACCAAAGGAAAATAGAGTGGTGGTCTACTTGGTAGCTCCACTAATCTGGACTGGACATACACACTCTCTTCACTGGTGAGTTATAGCTCCTCTTTGGCTGACTCGATTCTTCTCAAGCTAGTCTTCCAAACTACCATTTACTATATGTGGCGGGAACGCAATCAACGAATTCATGGTAACTCTACCACCACGGTTTCAGCTATAACACGTTGTATTGATAATGTAATATGTAACCGCATATCTTCATTGAGATACAAAACACCACACAAATTGGAAGGTTTGCTTAGGAGATGGTTTGAGATTAAAAAGCTATAATTTTCAGTTATTCTTTTAGAATATTTGTTGGTTATTTTTTTGGCTTAGTTTTTAGCACTTTGTATATAACATTTTTTGTTGATCAATAAATTTAAAATTTCAATAATTTTTTTTTTAATGTGATAATGTTAGAACTAGAAGTATGACTAGATTTATGCATTGAAATGTTAAAATCATAAATAATTTTTCAAAAACAAATTCCAAAAGATTACTATTTAAAAACTTTCACTCAGAATTTTGTAGTATGTATGCGTGTTCTCTAAGAACTAAAAACCATGACGGCATGCATTTTGGAAAAATA
The DNA here is from genome assembly GCA_009757365.2 of Lepidium campestre. Taxonomy (NCBI): domain Eukaryota; kingdom Viridiplantae; phylum Streptophyta; class Magnoliopsida; order Brassicales; family Brassicaceae; genus Lepidium; species Lepidium campestre. Next base: position 176,982 of record WJSH01004707.1, read on the forward strand.
CAAACCCAATTTTTTAAAGAGAATTTTATTAAATTAGGTACAATGACAACTAGAACTTTTTAGAAATGTAACTCAGACTTTTTGTATAATATTAATGTACATTTTCGACAGTTTTACTCTTGCCACTGAAGAGAAAACGCCACATGGTAACTCAAGGTACAAGAGGCATCGCGCATGTGAGCATTACATACACATAGATATATGTATATGTGAAGTACTAGTCAAAAATGAAAGTACAAGAAAGTTTGTCTTCTTGTATCTTGAAAAATAGTCAAGGAAGTGGGGGCCAGTTGGTGTGAAAAGAAGTTGACGTGGCGAGTTCTTAGTGGTGTGCAAAATGTTTGATGGAACAGACCTGAGGCATCACCGAAATAGAAAGAGCAAAAGCTGGCGCAAAAGGAAAGCAAACTTGCACTTAATATGAAAATGGACTTGATGCACTTGTGAAGCGTGGAAAAATTACAGGTAAACTCTGCAACATCTGCAAGGAGTATGATGGACAAGCATTGCAAAAGTAGCATGGACAAGCATTGCAGAAGCAGCATTGGATAGTGCTGTGACAGGATGGAGCTGCAGGTTCGTTTGGAAGTATTCCAAAGACTTCTTGGAAGCCCTAGAAGTGGTAAGACTATTTAAGGAGTCCTTAGCATACTGAGAAGAGTTGGACTTTCAGAGAGAGAAAATTGAATGTTCCAAGTTCTAAGGTTTGATTTGTTCTTGGTGAGTAAAACCGAGAATGTTACAACAACTACAAGTCTGTAGTGTTTTGTTTTGTTGTTCTCTTCTGGGTAAGTGAACAAAAGAGAGTTGCAACAGCTACAAGTGTGTATTGTTGTATGAGGTTTGGGGTAGTTAAGAATTGGTCACTGACAAACCAAGTTGTGGTTGTATGTAAATTTGAATAAACAAGACTGTACTTTGTTTATTAAATTCTTAATACAAAAGCTTCAAGTATCTTTGTGTGTATGTTATGTTCTACAACAATCTCGTGTATCACCACTTGTGTTACAACCGTCTCCATTATGGTATTTTCAATTGGTATGAGGACCGCTCAACCGACATGAGGCTCATATCTCAAATAGGTTGAAGATCCTGAGGCACGAATTAAGAACAAGTCTGAAGAAATTGAAGTTACCGAAGAGGAAGATGAGCTGTTGGAAATCGTTTGCCTCAGAGGTAGAACAGAGAAGGTTCCAATAGTCTGTGCCTTAGACTCAGATGAAGATGTTGATGTTGACTATAAAGATGAGTATTGCAGATTGCACAACAATTGGGTAAAAATGAGTGAGAACAAGCTTCAACTCACCAAGGAGAAGCTCATTTTAGAAGCTAGAGTGAAGACACTTGAAGCAACACTCAAAGAAAAACATTTGGTAGAGGAAGCACCTGCAACTTTTAAGGACATGGTTGAGAATCATGTAGATCTGTGGCGAAACAAGTATGAACAAGAGAGAAATAAGACAATGTTCTTGGAAAGACAGTTGAGTGACAGACTGAAACAGATCAGAATGCTCAACAATGCAACAAAGAATCTTGATGAAATCTTGGGTATGGGATGGTCTGGAACCCAACACTATGGACTGGGATATCAAGGTAACAACTCTCAAGTTCACTCAATATCACAAAACATCAAGTTTGTTAGGAGTAGTGGGTCTTTAGAACAGGAGATCAGCAAGCATGAAGTAGTGGGTTCATCAGGAAGTTCAGTACGATCTAAAAAAGATGTTTCATTAGAGAAAAATTTCGGTGTCAAAACACGACGGAGGACACGTCGGTTTAACTACTACAACAAACACTGTCATAGTAGGATCTCGTGTTACAGGGTTGTGGAACGACTTCGTGTACTATGACAGTTGAACAAATGTTATCCTGAACCAACAAAGTTCTCACATGTTTGGGTGTCCAAGGCTGATCTGTATTGAGATCTCACACAAGAAATAAGGAGTCTAAGATATAACAAGGAAGTTGGTTAATCAAGATACATATGTTTCAGAAGTAGCGGATGTGTGGAACAAGAGAGTCACATACATGAAACAGGGCACTCAGATGTTAGACAACATGTAGTGTCGTTGAAGAACAAAAGTTCATTAGGGTAGACGCATAGGGTCAAAACAAGACTGACGACATGTATGTGGTACTACTGTAACAAGTCTGGTCATACGAGATGTTTTTGTCACAAGGTTGAGGAATGACTTTGGGCTATCTGGAAATTGAAAAGTGTTATCCTGAGCCAGCAAAATTTCAGTGTGTTTGGGTAGCCAAGACAGACCTTTGTGTTGGTCTCACACAAGAGAAAAAAGATCTGAGATATGATATGTATCACAACTGTGAAGCACAAACACTAACACTAGTGCAAAATTGAACCAACAGACATCATGACAGCTCTAACAGATGAGAGTGTGTCAAGAACAACTGGAGCAGTTCTACAAAAGTGATGTTTGCGATCTCGTGCAAAAAACATGTTTGAGTCAATGTGGGTGGAACAAAGTAGATATTCAAGATAAGATAGACAGTGGAAGCAACGTGAAACAGAACTGTGTGACGCTGTCAACTACAGAGGATGCTTGCAAATTATGAACAAAATCTGTTTTGGTTTTTATCTGAGTATGCACTCAAGCAGGCGGAGAATAAAGGTTCATGTGTGCTACATTATTGTGCCTTGTAGCTGCAACAGTTATGTTTTGACTGGTGTGTTGCAGCAATATTGTGTAGCTTGAGGTGTCACACTCAGATAAAAAGGGGGATATTGAAAATACAAGAGATTTTGTCTTCTTGTATCTTGAAGAATGGTTAAGAAAGTGGGGCTCAGTTGGTGTGAAAGGAAGCTAACATGGCATGTTCTTAGTGGTGCAGAATGTCTGATGGAACAGACTTGAGGCATCACTGAAATAGAAAGAGCAAAAGCTAGTGCAAAAGAAAAGCAAACCTACACTTAGCATGAAAATGGACATGATGAAGCTGTGAATCGTAGAAGCATTACATGTCAACTCTGCAACATCTGCGAGGAGCATGATGGGCAGGAGTTGCATAAGCAGCATTGGAAAGTGTTGCGACATGATGGAGCAGCATGTTCGTTTGGAAGTATTCCAAAGACTTCTTCGAAGCCCTAGAAGTGCTAAGAATATATAAGGAGTCCTTAGCATACTGAGAAGAGTTGGACTTTCAGAGAGAGAAAATTTAAAGTTCCAAGTTCTAAGGTTTGATGTGTTCTTGGTAAGTGAAACCGAGAATGTTACAACAGCTACAAGTCTGTAGTGTTGTGTTTTGTTGTTCTGTTCTGGTTGAGTGAACAAAAGAGAGTTGCAACAGCTACAAGTGTGTAGTGTTGCGTGAGCTTTGGGGTAGTTAGAAATTGGTTAGTGACAAACCAAGTTGTAGTTGTGTGTAAATCTGAATAAACAAGATTGTACTTTGTTTATAGAATTCTTAATACAAAAGCTTAAAGTATCTATGTGTGTCTGCTCTGTTCTACAACAATCTCGTGTATTACTACTTGTGTTACAACCGTCTTTATTTTAGTATTTTCAAAAAATGTGAATTAAGGGTCACACAAATTGAGTTATAAAAATCTCTTAGCTGAGACATAGAAAAAACTGAATAGAGTTTCGGAAAAGGGTAAACGACGTAAAAATAAAACAAAAACTGTAATCCGAAAGCATGAAAGGCAATTAAGATGTAGAAAGCAAAGATACAAAAATCTGATCTTTAAAACCTGGCGTCAAAGCTCGCGGAAGATCTTGACTAGAGGTAAAAATGTACACCAAAGTTGTGTACAGTTACGGGTGTTGGAGGTAGAAGGTTCATTAAATATGATTGCGGTTTGCTGTTGGTGTACATTTAGAGTGGGTAGGGGTTGAAGGTTCATTAAATTTAGTAGTCGTATGTTTATGGAGATATGAGGAAACATATTACTCCCTCTGTTTTATTTTAATTGTCGTTCTAGGTTGTTTTATGTAGATTAAGAAATTTTGTAAATTGACTAGATTAACCTTACAAATAACATCAATTTACAATTTTAATTACAATATTTATTAGTACTACATTTGTTTACAAGGTTATATTTGAAATTTTTTTGATAAAAATTACATTGGAAAATGAGAATGACAAGTAGTTTAAAACAAGAAACAAAACCTAGAACGACAACTAATATGAAACGGATGGAGTACAAATTTGTCTGCATATATCAGGCTTAATACAACACTTGAGAATGTTTCATGTTTTTTTTTTCCGGACTAAACATCATAGAAAGACAATTTGGCTACAAAACTCGGATATGTACAAAAATGGTAGGAGTTTAAACTTTAACTCTTAGATATGAGAGAGCAATAGAGATGCAAAGCGATGGAGAAATGGAAGAGTTAAATACGATATGGAGAAGAGACAAACAAAAGGAAAAGAGAAATATCATAGCAATGAATTGTATGAAATAAAAGACGAAGATTGATACACAGAGTTTTAAACCCTATCAATTTTTACTGCAAGTGCACATCAATCAAAGTAGTAAATATAGGGGTCGAATCCATAAAGATCAAGAGTCACACTATCAATCAATTCAACTAAAATTCAAGCTAAGATAATTCAAAGTTGTTTGGGGTTATCAAGTAACAAAAGAGAATAAATGAGATTTAAATTCAATTAATTAAAACACCAAGTTCAGGAAAGTTCTTCAGGAAATCAGAATGATGAATTCAAGCATTATTCATGGAACAATAAAAACTGTCTTAAACTCAAAGCACACAATGTATAGCTAATCCACTTATGTGGCATCAACTACTTTGTCTAGCAACATAGAATCCTAACTTTCGTTAGTCCTAAAAGTTCTAGACAAGCATTAAAATCAAGTTTGATAAGTTCACAGACTTGCATTGGATCAACTTCCGCAGTCCAAGGACAATTGCTCACCAAATGGTTTTTCAGGTTATTAAACGATCACTTTTGGTGCATTAACAACCTAGAGATCAAAAGCTAAATGGTCAATTCAACTTAAGCATTGAGATTACAAGAGGTGGAGAACCCTAAAATAATCTCTTTCTAGCTTTCATTCATTCATTCATCAAACCCTAGAAAATCCTTAAACTTGATTAGGGAATTACTCATACATAAAGAAATCAAAACAAACAATAGCAAATAAGAGAGACATGATAAACTAAAACTAAATTAATATGAAAGGGTTTAGAAAAACTTATCCAAATTCGAATACAAGAAGATCTAGGGAGAAGAAAAATCTCCCAACAAAAGTAAAAGAAAAGAAGAAGAAAAGAAGAAGAACAATTGTCTGTAAAGTGGAAGAGAAAGAACAGAGATTCAGAAAATGGAAAAGTGAGTCTCTCTCAAAATGGTGGTTGCTCTCTGATTTTTATACTTAGGGTTTCTGATCCCTAAAAATGAGATGTCTCTTAAACAATTTGGCCCAACTGAATAAAAACGTTTCTGGAAAAAGGCTCAGCGCATCGGGACCGATCGGTCCTAAAGATGGGACCGATCGGTCTCCTCCTTTTTACTCCGTTCTTTGCAGCACTTTCTCTCAGATCCGCGTCCAACACTTCAAGTCTCCAAATCAGCTCCAAATCACCTGAAAATGACTCAGAATATGCAAGAATGCGACACAATACTCCTAGGACTCTAGAATGAAGAATATGCAAGTTATTAGTAGAAATATGAGAATAAATGAGTCCTAAGTGACTAAACCAATGCAAAAACAGATATGAGACTGGCCTAAAATTCATGTATATCAATTCCCCCAAACTTTCCTTTTGCTTGCCCTCAAGCAAACAGAAAGACAAAAACGAAAGAAAGGTTTGAAAACACAGTGAACTCATTTCGTCATTAGAATACCACATAACCAAAAACTTTAGTAAGCCACATGAAAACTTACCTGACAGAATTGAGACCACCTTGTACTTCCCTCAGACTTTACAACTGTCTCAAACAAACTCCACAGTCCCAACAAGACCTCTGAATTTGCCAATACCGTCCTCATGAATACTAAGTGATGTCTCATCGAGGGAGTATCGATCATTGGACACTTGGGATCTCCTTCAGTCACAACCTGAACACAGAGACTATCTTCCTGGTGACCCCTTTCCTCTTATTCTCTCACTTTGACAACCGATTTCTCCCTACTCTTCTAGGGTATCATTTTATTTTTTTCTATCGGTTGCCCTTTGGTAATTCAAAGGCAAAGCGAATAATGGCATCATGGGAAATTTTCCTAGGCCTCGTTTTCACCTTTGCATGATCATTTCTCCAAGTAAAATAATGGGGTCGCAAGAAATTTTCTTATCCCTTTACTTCAAAGAAAATCATCTCATCTTTTCAGTTCTTTCGATCATAAGGCTCCAGTCATCATGTTTTTAAGCATGCATTAACTTGAAAGGTTAAGAGAGGGGGATCACACTCACACAGATAAGTCTTTCAAGACTGAGAGAAGAACCCGATCCAATGTATTTCCAAGCCCCAAGACAAGAGAGTGAAGTCAGGTTAGGTGCGAAATCGGCATTGGATCTTTCAAAAGCTCGAAGGGACATGGGTAACGTTGGGAAGTTGTAGAGTCTCTAGGTTTTCCAATATTCTTTGAAGTCTGTCAAGCTCGAATCAATGGTCACTTAAATCCCTGAAAACGTGGTTATTCCTCGAAAAATCATGGTTCACTGCATGTTTTTGACTCAACAAAATCTCTAAAATGAAAAACTGACTCAAGAAAAATTGAAAAAATATGACTCAAAAATCAAAACAAAAGAAAGAAAAATATGGTTAATAACAATTTCCCTCCCCCAGACTTAATTTGCACCGTCTCGGTGAAAGAAAATCCAAGGAAGAGAAGACACAAAAGAAACAAAAATGATGCATATTTAAAAAGGTGGTGACATGTTACCTCTAAGGAGTGGAGATATCAGAGGCGTAGGCCTCTTCCCGCGCATAGAATGGATCCGGGTTGGAATATTAAATTGAACCAAAACCAAAGAAAAGAAACGTACCTCGGCCCTCGGACCGATCGGTCTAGATGCGGATCGATCGGTCTTTTGACTTATTGTTGCGAGTTCTATCTTTGGGACCGATCGATCGAGCACCTCCATCAAACCCTTTTCTTCGGACCGATCGATCCCAGCATAACAATCGGTCTCAATGCTACAAGTGAAAGTTTTTCCTATCCAAGGATTTTCCTGAAATCAACTTGTGTCAAACACACTAGAAAATAATCAAAAAGTAAAATGAAATAAAACTATTCACAAAGATAAACATGGGAATGCCTTCCAAGTGTGCTCGTGGAAAGTCATTTGTTTGACTCAGCAGCCCGTTAGGCATTGGGCGGATCTCTAGGGGGATCTGTGTCTTCCTCAAGAAGATCGGTGTCCACAAGATACGGCTTCAGGTGTGGATCATCATCCATAAACTCAATCCCTGCAGTGTCCAACAACACTACAGCTCCACAAGGCTTAACTTCCTTGACAATGAATGATCCCAACCATCCCTTTTTAAGCTTTCCTGCAAAAGGCTTAGAACAACAATTGAACAAAAGCACTCGAGTATTAGTGGCCTAATTTGGATCAGGGTTACACTTTTCTGGGGGAGCTAAATCCGGAGCTTCATCGTACTCTATTGAGTTATCTGCAAGCTCTCGGCGGAGATTCTCTTCCTCATTGGACTCATACCCGAAAAAATCATCAAAACTTGAGGAGGTCCAAGTCATTGCTTCTTGTTTTGATGCCTTCTCATCCTTCTTCGCTGAACTGATAATACCGCAGAAACCGTTCCTGGATACCTTGAGAGGATATGAGATTGTCTTGTTGACCTTTCTAAGGGCCACTCTATTGTTAAGGAAATCAATATCTGCACCAACAGTGCTGAGGAATGATCGTCCTAAAATCAGTGGCTCCGTACAAGCTTGTTCCATTTCTAGAACTGAGAAATCTGTTGGATCTAGACAACTACCAATCTTGAGTGGGTAGTCAATAAGCATCCCAATCATGTACTTTGTGGAAGTGTCACCAAACAAAATGGACATCGAATGACCCTTCATATCCTTAATTCCCAGCTTCTTCACCAATTCAAGGGATATGACGTTCACAGAAGCACCATAATCACAAAGAGCATCATCAAAACTTACCTCACCAAAAGTGCATTGGATAGCGAACCGACCTTGATCTCTTAACTTAGGCAACAATATGGGCTCAAGAAGTCCAGTATCGCTCACCTTATTATACCCCATCAGTTCCTCAACTTGCTCTCTATTATCAAGAATAAACTTGATGAACTCCATGTGCATTGGAACTTCGAACATGCCCTCCATTTTTGGGAAAGAGACTCCAATATCGCTCATGCTTGCCTTGAATTTAGAGAAGACCTTCTTTTGGGCCTTTGTATAAGAAATACCCGGGAAGAGAATTGGTGGCACATAAGGAGGAGATTCAACATCTTTGGCTTTTTTACCCTCAATTCTTATAGGTGTATCTTTATGCTCATCTGCAATCAGCGCTACATTCTCATCACTCTTAACAACCAATCCTTTGCCACCATTGTGCTCAACTTCCTTGGGTCTTTCGCCCTTATCTTCAGTGTTCTTGTTCTCTTGCACATTGTTCTCAGCAACCCAACTATCGTAATCTTCCCCATAGAGTAGTCTAGCAATCTCCTCTATTGTTCTCTCATTTTCATCATTAGAGGTGATGACATTGCAATACTCCCTTGAGTTTTTCTCTACCTTTCCTAGAAGTGTTCCTTGAGGTCTTTGAATTGCTGCAGCAGTCTGAGCAACTTAAATATCCAACTTCTTTACATGTACGATAACTGCTTCATACTTGCTGTTCAGATCGTGGTACATGCTATCAACCTTTGCATTGATCTCTTGAGTCTTTTCCTTGATTTCTTGAGAAGTTTTATTCTGGTTTTGAAGAACTTGTTGCATTAAAGCCTTAAGCTTATCTGTTGAGTTGTTTGAAGAGCTTGCAGGCTGTTGAAACTGCTGTGGAGGAGGCTGTCGAAATTGCTGAGCTGGAGACTGCTGAAACGGCCTGAAATCCGTGCCCGAATTTTGCACGAACAATTTCTGAAAAAATTTTGTACCCGAGTTTTGCACGAATGTTTTCTTCTAAAACCTTGACTGAAATTTTTTTGTCCATGATATGGCACTAACGTCATGGCCTGATCATGCGGGTTTTCAACATTAATACTTCGGTAAGAAAGATTACCCAGATTATACCCCCTGTTCTGATTGAAGCCTTGTCCAGTGACATAGTTGAAATCTTGTTGCTCCTCAAAATTCTCCTGAAACTCATCAGCAAAAGCAATCTCTTATGACTCATCACATTGTTGCACCCCACACTGGTGTGCTTTCAGTAATATATCCATCTTGGCATTCAACTCATCAATCTTCCGAGTCTCAAGACCGTTGACATATACAGAACGGTTATACTCTTGACAACAATTACCGGAACTTGTAGCCAAGTTCTCAATAAGTGTAATTGCTTCATCCACTGTCTTAGTCATGAAATCTTCATTGCTGGCAGCATTCAGAGAATTCTTGTACTCCCAATCAACTCCTCTATAGAAGATGTTGAAAATTTGCTCATCGCTATATCCATGGTGTGGACAATCTCTCGAGAATTCCCTGAACCTTTCCCATGCCTTACAAAAGGACTCACCAGATCTCTGCTGGAAGGTAGTAATCTTGTTTCTCACAGCAGCAGTCTTGGACTTAGAATAGAAATAGTCCAGAAATGCAGCTCTAGTCATGTTCCAAAATGTCAACGATGCTTGTGGAAGGGATTTCAGCCATCGATGTGCTTTTTTAGCCAAAGAGAAGTGGAACAACTTGCACTTGATGTAATTTGCGGGACTCCATTTGAGCTGGTGGTGCTGCAAAGCTCCTCATAATTTTCAATGTGGTCCATCGAGTTTTCAGCCGGTAACCCATGGAATACATATTGCTTAACCAAAGCAATAAACTCATGCTTGATCTCGTAGTCATGCCCCTGAGGAAGAGGTGGGCGAATGGCAGATCGGTTCTGATAGAATTGATGTGGCCTGTACATAGCACCTATCACACGACGTGGCTGATGCTGAACGCGCGGGTTTCGCTGATCCTGCCCATTATGAGGCGGCAGAAACTGGTGTTGATCATGGCGCTGGTTCGCCTGATTTTGCTCATCTTGCTGACGTTGTTGCTGTCTCAGCATCTCCTCAGCTGCAACGTCTTGAGCAATAACATCCTCGTGACGTCTTGAGCAATAACTTGATACACAGAGTTTTAAACCCTATCAATTTCTACTGCAAGTGCACAACAATCAAAGTAGTAAATCTAGGGGTCGAATCCACAGAGACCAAGAGTCACACTATCAATCAATTAGACTAAAATTCAAGCTAAGACAATTCGAAGTTGTTTGGGTTATCAAGTAACAAAAAAGAATAAACGAGATTTAAATTCAATTAATTAAAACACCAAGTTCAGGGAAGTTCTTCAGGAAATCAGAATGATGAATTCAAGCATTATTCAGGGAACAATAAAAACCGTCTTAAACTCAAAGTACACAATGTATAGTTAATGCACTTCTGTGGCATCAACTTCTTTGTCTAGCAACGTAGAATCCTAACATCTGTTGGTCCTAAAAGTTCTAGACAAGCATTAAAATCAGGTTTGATAAGTTCATAGACTTGCCTTGGATCAACTTCCACAGTCCAAGGACAATTGCTCACCAAATGGTTTTTCAGGTTATTAAACATTCACTTTTGGTGCATTAACAACCTAGAGATCAAAAGCTAAATGGTCAATTCCACTTAAGCATTGAGATTACAAGAGGTGAAGAACCCTAAAATAATCCCTATCTAGCTTTCATTCATTCATTCATCAAACCCTAGAAAATCCCTAAACTTGATTAGGGAACTACTCACACACAGAGAAATCAAAACAAACAATAGCAAATAAGAGAGACATGATAAACTAAAACTGAATTAATATAAAAGGGTTTAGAAAAACTTCTCCAAATTCGAATACAAGAAGATCTAGGGAGAAGAAAAATCACCCAACAAAAGTAGAAGAAAAGAAGAAGAACAGTTGTCTGTAAAGTGGAAGAGAAATAACATAGTTTCAGAAAAATGGAAAAGTGAGTCTCTCTCAAAATGGTGGTTGTTCTCTGGTTTTTATAGTTAGGGTTTCTAATCCTAAAAACGAGATGGGCCTTAAAAAATTTGGCCCAACTGAATAAAAACGTTTCTGGAGAAAGGCTCAGCGCATCGGGACCGATCGGTCCTAAAGATGGGACTAACCGGTCTCCTTCTTTTTACTCTGTTCTTCGCATCACTTTCTCTCAGATCCGCGTCCAACACTTCAAGTCTTCAAATCAGCTCCAAATCACTTAAAACTGACTCAAAACATGCAAGAATGCGACACAATACTCTTAGGACTCTAGAATGAAGAATATGTAAGTTATTAGTGGAAATATGAGAATAAATGAGTCTTAAATTACTAAACCAATGCAAAAACAGATATGAAATTGGGCTAAAATCATGTATATCAAAGATGACGAGTACGACGCGTGGAACAATTTAGTGAGCCAATAATATGTCTTACTCAGGAAAATACCTTCCGTAGATGTTGGAGAGTCATCACAATGCATTAAAATGGTAAGTACCCCACAAACACAAGAGAAAGGGAGCTTAGTTTTGGTTGTGGGTACTGTGACGGGTAATGTACTAATATATGAAGCAGGAGAAATGCGTAGAGGACATAGAAATGAATGTCTGGCAGAAGAAGTACCTGAATTATAGGAAACTTTTGGTAGAGATGAAGGCCTGGAAGTGAACATTGGAGAAGAGATGCTGCAATCATAAATTAAACCAACTCATGACTGCCCTCCATGTGTGGGTGATGCATTGCTAACAATGAAGACTTCGATAATGGGTATATAATCCTTCTAATGATACAATATATATTTGAAGAATTTTTAGAAACAAATCATATATGCAAATAGCTTTGGCAATATATGAAATATAAATGTTTTTAACATTAAAGCAAACAAGATCAGATAAACAATGTATAATCGTTAGATGTGTGAACGAGAATTGCAGTTCGAGGGTGTATGGTGATATACATCATTATTAGCTAGATTTTCATGCATGTTTAATTTGATCCATTTGCATTATTTAGGAGTTACATTCATTCACTTTAGTGTAGCTTTGCACTCATTTTGCATTTTAGAGTCCTAAAGTAGAGAGTTGTATATTTTTCCTTCTTTGAGTCTTTTTCAAGGTGATTTAGAACCAACTTGGAGGAGTGGAACTATGAAGATGAATTTCAATGCAAAGGATAGAGTGAAGAATGCATCAAGAAAGAAAAGGAGCCAGATGACAAGAGTCTCGACTACAATGGTCGAGACCATGATCGAGGATGTAACTTGGATCAAATCAAATGTACATGGGAGTAGAGTCTCAACCACCTTGGCCGAGACCTTGATCGAGAATGGTGAAGAAAGAAGGACAAAGGGACGAGTGGGGAGAGTCTCGACCACAATGGTCAAGACACATGACCGAGGATCACACCACATGTTGACGTTTGAAGTGAGTCGCGACCATACGGTCGAGGTCCTAGGCCGTGATTCCTTGCACTTGTCAGAAGTTCGAGCAACTCATCGACCGCGAGAGGAAGAGCCTCGACCTCCACGGTCGAGGCGTGTGTGTCCGAGGCCCCAGCAGTACGAGCACAAATGTGAAGACCCTCGACTACATGGTCAAGGTCCTTAGTCGAGGCCCAAACACACCATCTTTTATTTACTTGAATCTGAACCGGTCTGTTCCGCGTCAACCCAACTCGTTTTAAAACTTAAACCCTAGTATTCAAGGCTACGAAGTAGAAACTAGTCTTTTGTTTTTATTCAAGGCTACGAAGTAGAAACTAGTCTTTATCCACCATCTTAGATCATTTCATAACAATCTCATATTATCCACTAGTCTTTTGTTTTTGCTTTGTAAGAGAGAATAGAAGGAAACATTGGAGACCCTTGTTCATTGATGAGCATCTTGATGTTCAAGTATCTATCTAGAGTTTTTTAAAATTTTCTCTCATTTTACTTTCATTATGTCTTTCTTTGTTTATACATCTTGTTGTTTCATGTTTGTTTTAGTTATGTGTGAGTAGTTCTCAAATGGATTGATGGTTAGGTAGATCTTAGGGTTTGATGATTGAATTTTATTACTTAGGTTGTTAGATCCTTAGATTCATTCACTTAGGGTGTTCCTAATGGTAGGTTTAGCTTGATACCTATAACCTTAATGGTGGAAAATTTATTTTCCGATAAGTGTTCGATAAAAGTCCTGAAAGACTCTTTTGTGGGCTTTCCTTCTCTAGCCAACGAAAGTTTATGTTAGGGTGGAAAGTGGTCTTAGTGAACTTGTTTGGTAATGCTTATTAGACTTTAGGTTGACAAACGAGAGTTTAGCTTGAAACACAAAACAATAAATCAAGCTAAACTCCCGTTTGCCAACCTAAAGTCTAGCAAACATTACCAAACAAGTTCACTAAAACTACTTTGTAGGGGATCTGAGGGTAGGGGGAACCTAAACTATTTTTTCAGCTTTATATGACAGTCACGTCTTGCCAAGAGAATATCTCGTAAATGTCTTCAACATTTTTCATTGCTCTGAGATTTTCAATTATTTATGGAACTTTCGTATATTTAGTGAGCTTAAGTGTCGATGTATGTAAAACCTCGAGTCTCTAGGTTTTTTTTTCCTCGGTTATTTTATTTTAATAAAAACACTCGTTAAACAATTCTCTATTTTATTTTCCTACAACAGTACGAGTAGGAATAAGAAAATAACACTGCTACACAAAACCGATTTTATTATGCAAACGGGGCAAATTACAATTCAAACACACTGCCATTACAAACTCACCATAGTTTATTTGATTGCATACAAGTGTATATTTAGATGCGATTATGTATGGTGGTCGGACATATTATATAGTCTAGACACCTGGCTTAGCTTCAACATCCTCGTTAAGCCCGTGGCCTCCTCTTCCTCCGTGACCTCCATGACCTCCGTGGCCTCCTCCTCCGTGGCCTCCTCCTCCATGGTATCCTTCTCCTTTGTATACTCCAGCTTCTTCGTTAAGGCCG